>VBVQ01000062.1:0-106051 GCA_011636635.1 Tetramorium simillimum | reverse complement strand
GGAGGAGGGTACGCGGTGTGGTATCGGGGGCGGAGGGAGATGGAGTGCATGGGACACCGTGTGCAACACTCGCGCGCGTGGCTGCACGCGTTTCGCATGGCCACGGGGTTCACTGTCCCGAGCCAAGGCCGCAGGGGCACCGCCCCACTGAACCAATTGTGCCACTTTTATGCTCGTCGACTCATTTTCGTCGAGTTTTATTACTTGCAATGCGTGTGCCTTCTTCCCCGAGCACGTGCATTATGCGCGTATGTAGATGCCCGGCCGCCACTTGGCGGGTGTGAGCGTGTTATGCATTTTCCCGCGGAAAACGCGCGACTGCCCGAACGAGAAGTACCGAGAGAGATATGATCAACGTTAAAATATACTGTATTGATTAATGTTAATTATTAGTTAATTCGCGGGGGCCACGAAAGTTCGACATAGTAGTCTCGTTATCGATCTCTGTGTAGCTGTTAGTTATTTCTAGTCTTCTAACAATTTTTCTATCTTATATAATCCATTCTATGAGGACAGATATATTATTCCCATATCTAGGAACACTATGTAATGGTACATGGAGAAAATGTTTTCCAGGGAACCTAACAGGTTTTACGAGCACAAATGCGTTACAGAGATGCAATAATACACAATTTAATCTAAACGTATCTTTTACTGGCAACGAGCCACATTTTCGATGGAACATTGCTGACGATCGAAAATGTGTCATGGGACTTCCATTCGTAATACCGCGCGCGCACGGATTTGCGAACCCCGGGAAATGCGTTTGGTTTTGCGAACCCCAGACGGGAGGGGATTGACCCAGACACCCCCTCCAGTAGACGATTCTCCCTCCACCGGGTAGCTGTAGCTGCTTCTAGAACCCTATACTATAGTCGATGGAACGAGGGTGCAAAACCCCGTCTGCTTGATAAACCGTTGCACCGCCCAAGCACGATAAACGCGATATATCGTTTGTCCATTTGTAAAAAATTTTTACTGTGCATTCGCGTGTTGCCCTGCATATAAAGCCCCACTTATTTTCATATTTTATGATTAGCAATTAAATTGCGATATTAAAATTGGAATTAATAATTCGGTCTTTATTATCATGCATCACTGCAAAATATTTTTAGATTTTTTCTAAAAGTTAATATACAATCGTTTATTTATTCCATTTGTATATTTTATTTTAAAAATTTTCATTTATTCTTTAATTTAAATATCGACTATCAATACTTTAAATTTTTATCGTCGAATGTATCTCTTTGTTCTTATTTGAGTTTAACTGTAAATTCTATGTATAAACTTTATTACAAATTGTCATGTCCGAGAATCATTTGCTATCGCGGTAACTGAAACTCATTGATTGCAAAAAGGAGAAAACACTTCAATGTTAATACAAAAAGACAGTCACAATCAAAGAATATCTATCCAACGATCAGGATATACGCATCATCGCGACTCGCCGACTCAAAGCCTTTTAAACGGCTCGTCGTCACAGAGATCGATTTTTAAATGTCAAAATCCTAGTATTGATTTTTCAAATCAGCTGATTCTATACAGCTGATTACTTGACACGAACGCAATAACATTAGAAAAAATGAAATAGTGACTCACGTTAAGATGCTTCAGGACACTCGACATCCCAGCAGACACAGTTGTAAGTGGCTGTCATCAGAAGTTATCAAGCATCATTAGGACTCATTAGGAAATTCTGCAAAAAAAAATAAATCTGTTTAATAAAGGATTCTAAAATTTGTATTACGTCGTTGATTGAAAACAAATACTTTTCCAGCGATCCAATAATTTCCAATAAACAATTATGAACGTTATATCAATATTTACGTATTAATGAAATCGATGCATGATGTTACGCGAAATATTAAAAGTAATCAGAATACAAAGTCATAATCGCACATCGCGATAATTCGCGGCATAACATTTTAAAATTACTCTTTACACTTTCTCCATTAATTAGAATTAATAGACGTTGTTAGAGAGAGCGCAAGGTGATCGCCCGCGTTAGCATGAAAGCGATCAATTCTGCATCAAATTTCCCTTTCGTTCTCATTGAAGTTAATGATTGTTAACAAAGCAGAGATATATTTGTTACGATACGTAAAAGAATCATGAATCGGCACTCTGAAAATTGTTAGAAAGAAGTATCTGTTATTCAACAACAATCACAGTGGCAGCATCAGAAATAAAATAAATCTTTTTTTCAATTAAGAGAGCGTCGGAGAATTTAATTGGTTTACAAAAGCGTATTATTTAATGGAGAATGCAAAATATTTATTATGGATGAGATGGACAATGTGCGCATAAACAATCGGTGCATTTCAGTGTCATGGTTCGTATAACGTTTGGCAAGCAGGGGTTGCGAACCCCAGGAAAGTAGCCAGCCAGACAGACAGACTAACATGAAAGGGGGTGACCCAGACACCCCCTCTACCAGCCTGTTTGCAAGCGACTCGACTACCGCATTGGTCTGTGCAAGTGGTGGTAAAATATCGCGATGGAAGGGCAGCGTTATAAAAAAATAATGCGACGGGCATCGAAGGGGTGACGCTGACTGTTGCGTTTTATCGTGACGTCGATAGCAATAATCATTTCATAATTTCTGCAATTAGTTATTGTAATTTCTCAATTAAGAATCCATTTTTCTCTCTTTCTTCTTTCACCTTCGTTTTTCTCTATCTCTAACTGTAAGGTACAATTAATTAAAATAAGTAAAAAGGTACAATAAAAATATTTTATCACTAATTAAAATCCTTAATTTAAAATTCATTATTGGAAAATTGATATTTTCTAATAATTCTTTTGACGAAGGATTAAAGACAGCTTTGAAAAAAAAGATATAGATTAAAGGCAAAGGTGGTTTATTGTATAATGCGTAAACCCGAGTACGCTTATTTGTCAAACTGATAAATAATAAATATTTGCGTCTATAAATCCGTTCTAGCGCGTTTTTCTTTTTAAATATATTGGGAAGAAGTACTGTATGTACTGGAAATAAGAACGATCCCTTGTCGCAATAACTATTAATAAGAATCTCAGTAGATTCGCAAAGATGGCACGCCCTGGTACTAGTGAGTGAGGACAAATAGAGGACAACGAGGGAGGGAGACGGGTGGAAGGGCGGCAGCTCTCTTTCTCTCTCGCTTTCTTTCTCTTTCTCTTGCTTTCTCTCTCTTTCTCTCATTCTTGGTGAGGAGGAGGGTTAGAAAGGAAGGGCAGACGTACATCGAGCGTGGCGACGGCGGTGGGAGGACGAGGGATGGCGGTCAGGGTGGAAAGGGAAAAGCGGGAGGGACGGCCGTGGTGTTGCTGACCCGACGACCGCTGTAACCTTGCGTCCCGACGCCCCGCATCCAGATCAAACGACCCCGCATGCACCACTCGAAGGTCTTCGAGTCCTAGACCAATAGATATTTCCGTGCATTCCGCTTCCTTAGTCTCTAACATCACGTCTGTAAAATCTAACATACGTGCTTCTTTTTTTCGTCAATCAACGCACAAAATATTCCTTTTATTGAATTCTATGTACATACATATATAATACGTGCTATTTCTAGTTTTATCAAATCTCGGATTGGGATGCATATAATATTCTGAAATAACTGAATTATGTCTATATTTCTACAAAAAGAACAAGTTATTTGAGAGAGAGAGAGAGAGAGAGAGAGAGAGAGAGAGAGAGAGAGAAAGGAGAGAGACAATAACGCGACATATATTACATAAATGGAATTTTTAAGGTCCAAGTTTCAAAAATTTAAGTATCAATTCAATAATTCTCAATATAGTTGACTGTTATTACATATTTTTTCCTTACTTGTTCTAATTTTCATTCCGATTCAATCACGAGAAATCTGATAGTCCTTCTAAAATTATACGAGCGAAATGAAGCGGCAAACGCTAGGCGCGAACATGAAACTGAGAATAAATGAGACTCTTGGCGCGCCATCTCGCGTCAGATACAGAAACGACATGATACATTTACCGACTGTAAGATTCCAATTTCGCGATAGGGTAAGTATATCATACGTTGATAGCTTAGAGTTTAATCAATTTACATTCTATAGCAAATTAAATATATTTTGTCATATGGATCACTACATTACAATGTAAAGTCTAAATTGATAAATTTACAGTTAAAAAAATCATTATTGTCGTCCTAGAAAAATATTTCAATTCCAATTTCTAATATAAAGTGCTGCTAATTATAATATACGGCTCTTTTACAATTGATATTGTTATATCGACAGTAGTGGAGACTCATTAATAGTCAGTTAACGAAAAGTTATCTTTAACTAAGATTGACAGTCTCTAATAATATCTCATTATTTGAATATGAAATGCAGCATTTCATGATTATTCAAAATCTCAAAATAATATCTTACCGCTTTATATAGGTTGTGTTTTAATATTCACCGCCACACCGATGAGATACTATTAATATCGTATACATATACCTGTTGGTTTTAATTCATATATGTGTGTCATTAATCTTTTATGTGCATTTAATCTCGCTAGCGCGTTGACTGATTTAATGCATAATTACTTTCGAATCAACTGATCTACCTGATTTCCTGGTTGGATCATTAATTTTCTTCCATTTTACGTTTGCTTTCTGTATGTAGAACGCTAGGGAAGTAACGCGCGTCCCGCGGTAGTCGCGCCAAACTTTCTAGGGTCCTAGAGACGCGTCTTTGACAATCGATACGTCGAAAGCCACTATTTCGTTGCAAATCTGAGTATTTTTAAGAAAAAAATTACAAACAAATGGGATGTTTTAAGGAGAGGAGATATATTTAAGATGAAAGATTAAATTGCTAGAAAAAGAAGGGACTAGAAGTCAATATAATTACGTGATTTATGTTTATTCTTATCAATGCAGATTTCTTTTAATCTCGATTTAACTTACTTTCTATCTTTTTTTTAGTCCTAAGAATTAGAAAAACATGAAAAATAAATTAAACTGAGATTAAAGTTAATCTGCATTGGTAGAAGTGAACATTCGGCAGCCAATCAGATGGCTGTGATCTACTTGACAATTATTAATGCATCCCTTTCCCTTTTCCTTTCAGAGAAAAAAAGAGAGAAAGACCGCCTCGGAACATTTGCAGCATCAAGTGGATCGCTACCTGTGCCTTTCAAAGACGTATCTCTAATTTATTTAGGATCCCAGCCTTTTCGGAAATGACAGACAACCGGCCGTCCTCATTTCCACATTTCACGCGTCTCACGGTAGCGGCCGGTAGGGCGCGCGCGAATCGGCGGGACACGGAAAATCACCAGACGGCGATCATCGGAGTTGAGCGGGGTTGTCGCCATATCCGTATTCCGTTACTCAGAGAAATACTGCTAGCACGTGGCGTGCGCTCGCAGAAAATTCGCCGCAAGTTGGTCGTACGGCGTGCCGAAAGTCTTTTCAGGGGCATATGAACGAGGTGCACGATCGATCGTAAACCCGCCGCAGTCTCACGGAACGGTAATAACAACGGTGAGTAAGTTAATCCGGCCGTGGGCCTCGTGCGTGCCTCGTGCGTGCCTCCTCTTCGGCTCGGCCCTTACTCGGCTGCCTTTCGTTATCTTCGTCCTTCCGGCTGCTTATACGGGCCGAGAAGCTCAGAAACAGGGTGCAAGCGACGGAGGTAGACCTAGCCGTACGGCCGGCGACAAGTAGAGATCGATGAGCGGCATGAATACTGAAAATCGACACCCGTATGTTTCAACTTTATTTCTGACCAGTTGTATATAACAGCGAATTCTTCCTTCCTCTCGTCTCTTTCTTCTTCCTCTCCTAGCTCTCTCTCCTTCTCTAGCTAGCACACGTACGATATGGAGCTATTCACATATTTATGATCCAATTACCGTTTCCTGTTTGTATCTTACATTTGTTGCATATATGTTGATGTTTTCCATGTTATTTGTTATATTTATTGTTCTATTTTTATGTTGTATTTTTTTGTCTCAAAGCCAAAATTCATACCCATAATATCTTTGTATGTAAAATAACTAATAAAACATTTTGGGTAATTTTGATTATAATTGTATAACTTTTTAATAGAAGTATATAAAATTGTTTATTTAAATAATATTCAATATGTGTGGTAATTTAGATGATTTTTTAAATTTTCCTTTTGCTACACAGTTAGCTTCTATTTTTTTAACAGTACAAATTATTTAGATATAATTTTAATGTGTTAATCAACTTTTCTCAATTATATGTGCAAATTTCAAAACATGTATTATAGTCTTGTATATTCATTTACAATGATTAAAAATAGCTTAAATAGCTATTAAAACTGCACACATGCAATGCTATTTTAATTATTGTAAATGATTGTATATGCTTAAAACTTGTAATTTGTGTTATTAAATTTACTAAGATATATTACAATGTAAAATAAAATTTATTTTTTTATAATTTTTTTAGCAATTCCTTTCTATAACCAATTTATGAAAGAAAATTGACGTTTTATTTATTAATATTATTTCAAATTTTATTTGTCGTCTTTATCAATACGAAATTAATATAAGGTATTACTTGTGTACTTCAATCTAATCCCTGTTTGTTCACATTGTATTATTTTTATTGAAACTGCTCAGATCTACTTGAATGTGAATTTATTTAATTTAATATACATGTGCACGAAAACTATGGTATTCTTTCTTACTTTGAATTTGTTGATACAGATAAAAAATTAAACATTACATGTATATACCAATGTGCACTGTCCCTAATGTATAACTTAAAACTCGTTAGTTTAAATTGCTGTCATTTGAAAACTATTCGGATTTAACTTTGCGAGAGAAAAGAAATTGATTTTTTTGGCATAGACAATTGTATTGTGCATTTCATGTGCGTGAATTTTGTGACAAGCTATATATAAAATAATATTTGTATATCTCTTGGACTTATTTAAACAAATCAAAACTTTGGTCAATATATTGCACAGATTTACTCCAGGAATACTGACTGACTGTATATAATCGAAATAGAAAATGAAACAGCTGATTATATTCTTATGTAAAAAAAAATAAGAAAAAAAATTGATTCTTCGAATAATTTTTTCTGTTTTATCAATGCTCAATCTTTTATTTAAATTTATAAAATTAATATATTTCTGTAAGAATAGTAGTATAAAAATATTGCGCACGATTTTTTAGCTTTGATCATAACATAATGTAATCATCAAGAACTTTAATACAACTCTTTTTAGTCGAGAAATTGAAGGTTACAAGTTGAACTTCGAGATTTACTTTAGCTTATCAAATTACCACGATTTCCGTATTTCCTTTTAATGCTTTTATTAAGCTTTACTCGCGCCGGTTACCTCATTAGTCTCGCTCAACGCGGATTCAGCATTCCGAGAGCACGTTGAACTACTATGCTTCGTTTGACTTATGATGTTAACTTATTTCTCCTGAGCTGTTAATGTTTAATTTCTTTCATTCAAAATCCGTCTAAATTATCAATGCTTAAAGAAGTGATGAGTAATCTTAACATAATATGATAATATAATATTCGATAAACATGAGAAAAGATTCATTTTTAGCCAAAACATATTTATGCAATCTGTCAACTAAAAAATTATTAAAATTTATTCAATGAAACTATTTTTAATGTTTCTTTAATGAGCTAAAATAAATCACTCTTTCGCATAACAAAAGTTTTCAAAAAACATCTATAATGGCTTTTTATAACGCTAAGGTTGAAAAGAAAATACATAAAAAATATATCCTGTTTTATTTGATCATGTAATGCAATTTTTTTTATGTAAAAGTCTTAATTCATTTTATATTGAATAATTCCACGTGTATAACTTTAATTTTTTATTTTTCTTTTAATATCCTTCTCTGTATTATAATATACTGTAGCATCACTATTTCGTTTTTGTTAATAATTTTTTAATCCCAAAAATAATTAAGACTCGAACTCTTCCTATCGCTTTTTGGAATTCAAGTCAAGTATTTCCAAGCATTTTGTAACTGTTATGCAATATATTTGCCTTCTATTTAGCTATTCAGCACTCTTAAGAAATTTTTTATTTAATCTCCAAATATGTTAAAAAAATACTAAAAATTTTGAAAGCCTTTTATTCGCCTATTTGATTATATCTTATGTTATACAATTAAGTTATATTGAAATTTAGATGAATTTTTAATTTATATCGCATTTTTTAAATATATAATATAATCAAACTTTCTGCACAGAAAAAAATAATGTTTTATCACAATCAATTTAATCATTTTGTTTTGAATTACGACAGTACTATAGGTCGCAGTTCTACAGAATGTTCCCGTATTTACAGACTTTTCTCATTCAAATATTTGTTTCAGTTAGTAGAATGTATGGATAAAATTTGACCAAATATTTGAAATGCCTTACGTGGTCATACATATTCCGGTGAACATGTATATGAAAATATCATGTCGCGCCGGTTTGAACGTGATAATTTTTTATTTGTTTGTTTTTATTGACCTAGAAATCACATTGGTTGACTAACTTATGCCGTTGAGATAACAGTAAATTCAATAATGAAGATGCAAATTAGATTTGACATATGTACAAAAATGATTTTATATACTCGAGGGATCAAATTTGACCGAGAAAAATGAAGAAAATTTGAGAATATTCTTCGAAAGTTTCGTATTGCGTGGCCCGTTATCAAAGATCTTGATCACAGTATGAATGCCATCTTACATGATCATGCCTGCGTAACCGGCGAACGGTTCCAGTCCAACTGGTCCTCAGCGTGAACCACGTGTTGGAAATCTGCGAGTCGTAGTACAACTCCAGCCGTGCTGGCATCGGTAGCATATTCACGTAATCAATCGTGCGATTAATTTCAGTGTGTGTTACTTCGTGGTTCTTGCGTAGTCCTACCATTTAGATATCCTTTGGTGACGAAATATCTTCAATATGTGAAACGCAACTCTGTTATTATCGCGACCAGCTGGAAATGTATGATATATTATTATAAAGTAAATAACACGAAAAATGCTTCGAACAGATTTTTAAATACCAATGTAAATATAGTTTAGATCCTTTAAATTTCTAAATTCTTATATTTTTATATTTTTGTACACAATTGTGAGATCATATCCTAACGATGACATAAGAATGCTTTGCTTCATTGGTTTGGTGATATAATCCGAGAGTTTAGTGATTACTTCATTATTGAACATTTGCCATGAAATATTTGATTATTATTTTGCACTGTTTTTATCATCAAATGTCTGATAATCTAAGGATATTTAACCTTTTATATATTTTAAAATGTGTATATGATATTGATAAATTAAAAACTTTTAATATAAAATCCGGACATTTAAATACTTCAGATAATATTTTCTTAACAAATGTAGCACTTATTGTATGCATTGTTATGTCTTCTGAAAGTCTTTAAGCAGAGTTACTTTGTTTTTGCGAGTGTTTAAGAACTAATCAAATATATATTGGTTCAGAGTTTAACAGAGATATGTTCATACAGAAATAGATAATACTACAGAAAAAGATTGTAAGATTGTACAAAATTTCTATGACTTATATAAATCTTATTTTAATGTGATTAATTTAGAATATTTACATTCCATTAAAGTCAAAATTTCCATACTAATTTCAATTCTATGGAATTTTTATTCCATTTCAATTTTTATGAAATTATAATATATTTTATTAAAATAAAATTTATATTCCATTAGAATGAAAATTTTTATTGTGATATATGAATAGAGAAATAAATTATGTCATATACAAAAGAAAGTTTATGGAATTCCACGTTGGCACGCGGTCTCATTTTACACAGGCTGTTTCCGCGTGCTAATCGCTGATCAGCAGGTGTTTACTTGGCATTAAGCAGAATATATTTTAATTCCTTCATCGTTTGTAACAGAATAATTCAACATAAAATTATAACTTATATCTTTATTAATTTTTATATAGACTTTAAGTATTTTATATATATATATATATATATATATATATATATAAGATTAAATTATTTTATATAAATATTAAAAATGCCCAATTATATGAAATACTAGTCACTTAAGTATTCGTTAAAATAATAGGGGCTTAAAAATTGGTATCTATCTCGATTTCAGCATCAGTGAATTTCCAGTAACGGCAGCTACCGTGGACACCCACTATGAGTTCTCCAATTCATATACAGCTAGTGAAGTGGACGGTCCCGGCGGTAGCTCTTGTCGTCGCTCTCTTTTGGTACAAACGCCATCGGATAGACAGAGATGAACTACAGTGGAATGACTCAGGAGGGACTGCAAAATCAAGTCGTGTAAAAAAGACGATTTCAGATGATACGAAGAAGGTTGATTCTAGCGACTATGATTCTGGCGTTCAGAAGGAGACCAATCAGGGATCCTCAACTAGCTGTTGTACGCGACAAGAAGAGCCGCCAACTCGCGTCCCAAGGAAGGTCAGCGAGAGCATGGATATTCCGTCAAAAAATTCAACGTCGCAATCCCCCTTCTGTAGCAGTCAGATTAGACACATGGACGAGATAATATGCGATACAGCTGTAGAATTGGGCAGCAATCCAAATGCGAGTTACTTCGAAATGATCGCCACGTCCTGCAAATCCTTCAACAAGAACGTCGATAAAGTAACGAGAATACGTCAAAACATCGCCAACGAGAAGAATGATCAGACGCTGGATTGCGAGACGAAGCCGTTTGAGCAAAACGGTACCACGGACAAATGTAATTATAAGGAGGATGGACAGCAATCCGAGGGACATACCATCAACGCTCAGGGACAAGAGATCGACGAAAGAGACTCGGCCAATCACAGCCCTGTCTCCGTAGTTCTCGACGGTAGTGTCACAGACGAAGCCGAGAGCGAAGGAAGCAACACAGATAGCGGAAAAGGTGAATATCGATAATTGTTGGCGATGAAGCATCTCATCTATTTATTAATAGAATCGTAGAGAGTATTAGTTTTACATTGTAGTAAACAAATGTAAATGAACTATTTCGTGAGATTTAGAGAGTGACAAACTCTAAATTTTTATTTTCTCATACAGGTGGAAGTATTAACGGGTGCAGGAAGGACAATGCAGCACCTACTACGTATGACTTTGCTATACCGCTACATCTAGTGGGCAGGTTGATCGGCCGTCATGGTAGCTTTTTACACAGTATCCGAACAAAGGCAAACGTCGGCATATATGTCAATGATCATCCTTGCGATGGCGATCATAAAATTTGCTCGATACGAGGCAGTGTTGAGGGAATTAATATCGCGCTTAAAATGGTAAGGCAGAAGTTTCCAGAGAAAAGGTTCCCGCAAGTAACATTAGCGGAGATCTCGACAGTATCCGACGTGAATGAAGACGTTGCGTACAATGTCCTTGTACCACGGCCCCTGTCCCTGATTGATGGTGTTAATAATGATATTAATATCTCTCACATTGTCAAGCCAAATTGGCTCTTCGTTCAGCTTCCGACTCATCCGTCATTTCCCCTGTTGCAAAATTTAGAAGACAGCATGACGTATTGGTATAATAATGAATTGCTGCCAGTTCCAGATATATTGAACAGTAAGTGATATGATCTTAATGCGTTGATAAAAAAGCAGAATCAAGATATTCGAACTATAAAATATATTGTTTTGCAGAGGGTGATTACGTAGCAGTATATTGGAGCGACAAATGGGTCAGAGGATACATTGAACGTCCAGATCCATCGGGAGAAAAAAGTGTAGTACGGTTACTCGATTACGGTGGTTACTGGCAGCTTAGTAATTCACAATGTAGGCCATTGATATATAATTATTTGAGCTTGCCCTTCCAAGCGATCGAAATCTTTTTAGCAAATATTCAACCAAAGAATGGTGATTATATATTGATGTTATATATGTACTCTTTCCCGATTATATATTCAAAATTATTTATTTTTAGATATTTATTATACTTTAATATTACTCTCTCGTAGGTAAATGGTCATCAGAAGCTTACAATGTGGTACAAAGTTGTTCCTCAAAGGGAGTTGCTCAAGCACAAATTGAAGGTCGCATTCAAACTAATATTTATGCAAATATTTATTTTATGATACAAAATTACGGGGTAAGTAGTTGTTATTCACAATCTCTGAGAATCTTTTTGCAGGTGCCCAAATTAATTAAAATTGTATTTTTTAAAGTTAATTTCTCTCACTGAAGAACTGGTAGTGAATGGACACGCCGAACAAGTAGCATGGGAGCAAATGAAGCCAGAAACACTTGAATCCATCTGTACATAAGAGTTATAAAAAAACTCTACCATTTTCACACTTCCTACCGAATTATTCATGCATAATCCGCGGTTCTTAGTCAGTATGGACTAGAATTTAGTACAATCGTCATTAATAATTCTCTTTAATCGTGTCAAAATTAATTATTTTGCTTTTTGACTTTATTCTTTACTCGCGTGTACTTTCTCGTAATACTTTATTCATTATTGAAGTCGCTGTGAATACTTTGACATACATATTTCCTAATTGTTGATTATCTACATAAAACTATAGTAAACGGAGTACATATATATATATATTATATATTTACAATGAACAGTAAGACTATATTTCACTGTACAGAAGACATACAGATATTTTGGTCGCATTTAAGTAGCACTTGTAGTACTCCCTTAAACATTGTTCAGAAAGAACGTACTTCTGTAAGCACAAGACTCGTTGTTTCAAACGAGTTCTGACAAGTACAAAAGATTTGATTTAGTCGGATAACGTAAGAACATTTTTTTACAATACTATTCTCCGACTTGTATCGGCCGTGATATCTTCTCTCTTTTATCTGGGAAACTCCTGATCTGAACTCGTACAGATAATGTTATTTGCAAAAGACAAATCTTTCAGATAATTTCATATAAATATGAAAAAAAAACCGCTTTCATTGTCCAAGCGTCTTAAGACTGTCGTAAAAAAATGCAACCGTGCTTAATCTTTTTTACATCCTTATTATACTTTTGTATATATTGTAAAATAATTTTCCAATTGTAGGATATTTAGAAAAAGAGGAATTTATATAGATTTGCTATAATATTCATTGTAGAATAGAATAAAACAATAACTTTTCATTTTACAAAGTAGCGTTACATCAACTAGAACATTGTATAGAATAACTCAGACGAATTAGGAAATTCGTTTCTACGTGACTCGTATCTATTGGGGACGATTCGAAAATCTATTAAAACAACTTCTGTTCCTTTTCACGTTAATTTTAGATCCTCGTAGCTTGAGCTTATAAAAGTTATTGTTAAATATCGCATTTCATTTAATATCCAGCGTTGTCTTCTTAAATTACTTAAAGGTTGCTAATTTAGAGATTTGTCTTTCGAACATTATTTTTCAGTAACTGTATTCTGCATAATTTCAGTATCGTAGCGTAAATTTATTTTATGGTTGCTAATTATTTTTTTTTAATGATTATCAAAAATTTTGGCATTTGAAAGAGACTAAGCTTTTGGATTAATCCAAACGTATGCGTGTAATAATGTGTATATTTGGTTGTTTACTTAGATATCGATGATTCTTGCGCTGTCACTAATCCTTTCTATGCAAGATTTCAATGCAGTAGAAACTGGTTAACTGAAAAAAAGAGTCTATAAATGATTTGTAACTCGTGCGTTTGCGCTCAGCTGAAAACGTTTGGCAGTTATGAAATGTTAATATTTAATATTGTTGATTGAAAACATAGAAATATTTTTCTAGGAATATATACACGTAAGGTTACAATCATTAAATTGCATACAGCATGCTTACTCGCGCACTGCGATTTATTATAATTTATTATAATACTTTAACAAAGCGAAAGTATAGCGACAATATGGCGCAACGAACGTCGTTATGTAATAATCATTCGTAATTCATTTGTGTATATAAAATATGTAGCTGACAGCAATTTTTGATTATTCAAATTTTGTACAACACTTCATTTAGCATTGTATTAATCATTAATTAATTCAGTACATTTAGTAGCTTTTGTATATTCGTCAGTTTAATCCTTGAAGTTATTAGACTTGCATACATTTTTACCGCAAGTTCTCTTACATCTTTTATACCTTCTGTAAAATGTAGCATACTCGGTACAGCAAAGAGAACAATGTTATGCTAAGATTCAAGCCATTGTTTTGTATTGTAAAACAGAAATAAAGTTGTTTGTAAATAGCCAAATTGTGATTGCATAGAAATTTTCTCACATTTTCCTAATTTATGAAACAAGCATTTTTTCCAGTGTTATATTTTTCAAATTTTATTTTAAAATATCCTATCATATCTGAATATTCATAGCTATTGATTGAGAAATCCAAAGAGCTATATTTTTCATACCATATAATCTCTTATCAATTTGTTTACTCTTGTTTCTAATTTTTTTAAAGTCAATCGAATAAAATTCCAGTCTAAAGACAATATGCGTTTAATCCGAAAATGTGTGAAGGCAAAATAAAAATGTATTAGACATAGAAATCTTGAAAGAAATTAAGATATATGTATACGTGCGTTCCATACATACTCTTCACGTGTATGTATTTAATAAAATTTATTTCTATAGATCTTTGTCCAGATAGAAGTGTTATGTTTACGCGCTTTTTGTACTCGAAATGAAATAAGTAGATAATTAATAGCCAGACGGTAGATAAGAATTAATAGACTGAGGGCCGATTTTTCCAACTTCTTGGCAAGCTACCCAATTGTTAAATCATACGTCTATCTTTATTTCATCTTCAAATTAGTCAAGTTCAGACGTATGATTTAACTATAATTTAGCGTACCAAAGACGTCGGAAAACCGGCCCTGAATGTACGGTAAAAGTGGCTGAATGAAGAGAGGGGAGCTCGTACTCTCGTAGTTTAGATACCGCTATTCGCGGCTATTTCGAAATCCCGGCCTTGCATATTTCGACATATGTTGGTTCGACGTATTTGGACGCAAAGAGCCATCGTTCTTTCTATCGTGTTGCTCCAGTCGCGGCATGTGTCGCGAATGTGTCGCAGGGTCAACAGCTGACTCGGTTGTCCGCGGAAGAGAGGAGGACACTTGCGTGGAGGAGATTTTTTACCGTTCGATCGCGCTTGATGTATCGCGCGTCACGAGGGGGACTTTCGGCTTTCGGCTCCGCAGTCCACGGCGAGACACGCGACGCCGCCCCGGCTACAGTCCCGAGCCGACCTGTCGCGCGGCGAGTGCGTCTGACGCGTGTGTCCTGACATGAGCTCCCATGGAAGTCGCAAGGAGAGCCGGCACTCCCGCATGCTGATGCCGGTATTCCTGAGTGCCTGTGCTATTCCGATTTCCATGCTCTTCTGGATAGTGAATGTGGCATACTCGATACTGTGGCCAGACGCCGCCGACTCGACGGAAGGTTTCGTATTACGCGACAAATGATTTCAAATGCGTTCGCGAGTAATCGCGTTTAGAGGTTAGACCGGAGAATGTGCGTGTATAAATAAATGAGAAAAATATATAGCGCGGTACACGTGACACCGCGCGAACGATTGCATTAGATCCGCTTATTACGTCGCGGCGTATTTTAGTTACTAATTAAGCGCATTTTTATGATTAAGAACAATTGCAAACGGATTTCAGGTTAGAAAAAAAGGATACCGTACGTGAGGAATAACAAGATAACGCCAATCCGAGACAAATTGTAACAAATTCTTGGAGGAAAAGAATACTCAACGTCTCATAATATTTTTAAGAATTTTGCATATTTTAAATTGATGAAGATTTTGAAAAAAATAACTTAAGCTTCTTCAGACTTTATGAAATTTCCGTCAGAAATTACTGAACAAAAAAATCTTTGAATATTTCAGAATTTTTTCACATGTCAATAAAAAATTATGAAGATGAGGTTTTTTTACCACATTTTTCTTCCATTTCGTATAAAAAGATTGACTTTAATAGCATTTGTAGATTCTATGAAAGTTCAAAAGTCACAAAAGTGTAGGATATTATAGCAATTTATTTTCAATTATTCAATATATTATTTTCAATATATTGAATATATTCTATAAAAATAGCATATTCTATAAAAATTCAAAATGTTATATGCTGTTAGAGAAAACAATTTTTTTTAACATAAAAGAAAACTATAAATCGAACTAGTATGAATAGAACACTGAATTTTAATTACATGCTGCATAAGAAGCATTTAATAGCAAAAAAAAATACTAAACTTTCGACTATTATTTGGTTCTTCTCAATGTAAAAATTTAGAATATATTAAAATATAAATTATTTGGTTGGATAATCTATATTCTATTCTATAATCTATTCGAATATTGTCCCTTGCAAATGCTGTATTTTTGCTAATGTTTGTTTTTTTATTATTAAATGTTTTTTGTAGCATTTAATTAAAATTCAACTAAGAAACAAAGCCTGCATAAATTAAATATAAAAAAATAAATTGAAATAATTTAAATTTTTGGTTTTCGTTTACATATCTTGGTTATTTGCAAAAGAAAGATTATTTTTTATTTGCCGTTATGAGCGCCGTTATGAATAAGAGATGCGAGATAAACGGAATTTACATACATATAAGAAGAAATTGAATACAATGATATACATATTTTCTTATATCGTCAAGTCAACGTCGAATGTTCGTTAAATGAATTTTTTTAATTACTGCATGAATATTTGAAATTACTGCATAATTATCGATATTTTTATCTATCGAATTATCAAAACAACGATCTTGCGATATGAGGTGATATGGAAAACAATATGCGACGCATAAAGATAACCGATGTGCGCTGTAAAAAATACGCAACGTTACAATACGAATATTAATTTAACTTTTTCAAGTGCGTTACATGAAACGAATAAAAACTTTTACAGATTTCTGAATAAATTTTCAGATAATATGCGCATAAACTACTATTGGAACTACTTGACCAATCAATTTCTTTTTTTAGTACATCTCGCGCAGATTGTAAATTAAAATGAAATTTTAATTTTTAATTTCCTCGTATCACTTGATTATATTTTACAAACTCTTCTATCTGCGGCGTTATTGGAAACAAGAATTAAATGCGCAACACGAAAGAAAATGAATAGAGTACCTATATTGTATATTGTTGCGTTGTCAAATTAATAACTTATCTTTTTTAAAAAATGATAGAGATAGAGAAAGTTTGAGAAAGTTTTACATAATTGTTACTTAATCGACACGTTTATTATAAAAATCAATTTGCAGACTAAAACGAATGAGGCTTGAAAGTTTATTTCTTTACACTAAGATTTTGATCATTAATTCATTCTTCAAACGATGATGCGTTGAAATGTAAAAAGAAAAATTCTATTAGCAAATTAGAAAATATTTATTGGATGAAATATAAAACTTCGTGTTTAGTCTGTAAAATTACAAATTGTATTAAAATCACGTTACATTTTCTCTGTGTAACTGTAATTGAATATAAATAGTGACATTTCTTAATATTCAATCAATTTTATTTTCATTTTAGAGCACTCGGTGATCTCACCATGGAGATGGCTGGCTGCAGTCGTGATTCCACTTATGTTCACGGGTTGGGGCTTACGCAAGAAAAGTATAGATGTCAGCGGTGCAATTCTTGGTAGTGAAATGTCCATATAATTTGTGATATAAGAAATCTTGCAATATCAGAAAATAGAAAATATAAGAGAGAATAAGAATACTAAATGATATAAAGAATGAAAATATTTAGTATATGTGTATGTATATATGTATATGGTAAATCAGAAAAAAATGAAAGCCATATAATTAATTCAAATGACATTAAGATTCTTTCCTCTCATCGAATTATACTCCATGAAGTATATTTCTACTACTTGTAGACTTCCGATAAAACCTTGTAATATTGCCATATGTATAATTAATTAATTTTTATAGGTTTCTTGATGGGCTTTGTCCTGACACTCTCGAGTTTTGCTCATTTGATGGCTCTCATGACGTTCTTCGTCACTTCATCAAAAATAACAAAATTTCGGTCTGCACGAAAGAGGAAGATGGAAGTTGATTTTAAGGAAGGTGGACAACGGAATTGGATTCAGGTTCTATGCAATGGTGGCATGGCTACGCAATTAGCTTTATTATACCTATTAGATGTCGGAAGCGGAGAACGGCCAATTGATTTTGTTAAGGAATATCGAAGTTCATGGTTATCTATCGGTATAATAGGTAACAGTCAATGTTCTTATATATGTATATATATATATATTTTTTTTTATAGAAATTAAAATGCTATTTCAAGTTGAATTTTTAACAATTTATAACTTTGCATTTTACAGGAGTATTTGCGTGTTGTAATGGTGATACATGGGCTTCTGAAATAGGTACAGTAATTGGCACAAGTGACCCTTTCCTTATTACAACGAGAAAACGAGTTCCAAGAGGTAAGAATAACGGAATAATTTTGGGATAAATATATTTTATACTCTTATTTATGAATTGCCTGAGAAATTGACTGTTGTCTTTCTTACAATAAGATGTCAGTGAATGAAAGATTTTATGAATATTTTGCACTTTATTATTTTAGGAACAAATGGTGGTGTATCGTGGATAGGTCTGATATGTTCTATCATTGGCGGTTTAGTGATTGGACTTTTCTATTATATTACGGTTTTAAATACCGTTGATACAGCCGTACTGCAATTAGCAGCACCACAGTGGCCGATCGTAGTAGTCGCGGCATTCAGTGGTCTTTTTGGTAGTGTCTTAGATTCCATTCTCGGCGCGACTTTACAGTATTCAGGTAATGTAAATGTACTTTCTGATTTCGTATGTTTTTTCATCATTTTAAATCTAGAAAAATCTCTTGATGGTTTTTAGTATCAAATTAAATAAATGCATTCTTTTGTTATACACAATAATGCACATTTTTAGGAGTGGACGAAAAGGGTGTTATAGTGGAACGACCAGGGAAAGGTGTAAAACACATTTGCGGTAAACAGATTCTAGATAATCATAGTGTAAATCTTCTTTCTACTGTCGGTATCGCATTTATTCTTCCAAGAATAGCTAATATCTTCTGGCCATAAAAAGTCTCTTAATTTTTTATTTAAAAACAGAATATCCTATAATAATGCATTTATTGTTTTTATTTATATTTAAATAAATCAAATTATATAATTGTTTATTTTTCTGCGCTATTTTATTTAGGAATAAAAATATTACATTAGGAATAAAAAAAAGATCTTACTTAAAATTATTATAATTTTTAATACAATATTCTAAAATTGCAGTAATTTAAATATTGACAATTTCTAGTAACGTTCTTTTTCACAAATTATTTATAATGTTCAATTTTTAATTAAGAATCATTATTTGTTGAATAAATATTGCTCATGTTATCAACATGTCTTTATGCTATTCTATTATGCGGTCATCATTTAATGTAATTAAACTATGGATTGTATAAAAATATAAAACTCATTATTTTTTAATTTATATGCAGTTGTTCATATTATTTGCTAAAGCTAAAAATATTTCTTGCATTGAAAATATTCGAGCAAATTTCTAGATTTATATTTTTGTCGTTTCCTGCATTCTTGTTGTTTTTATAAGACAAGCATTTTATTACTTTGATACTGTTCTAATAAATATGTGAATAATTTGTATAATTTACATTTTCAAATATAGAATATATGTATATGTAATGCATATATTTTAAGATATATAGAATTATCGCATTTTAATTAAAAACTTTGACAAAATTTCAAACAATTTCTATTTATTATTAGACAATAACAATCTTCATTTTTCAATTTTAAATTAAAATAATTTTAAGTTTGAACTAAAAGAAAAAAAAGTCGATATTCAGAAAGGAAATTACAGACATACGATATATTTTTACCGTTCTAATAAAATTTATCTAAACTGATTCTGGTTTAGATGAACTAATCCTAGAATTAATTAAAAGTGAAATAATTTTTAAATAAATTATAATACTTAAAGTTAAATATTCTAATTTATTTATATTTTCAAAAATTAATTAAAATTTTTTGTTTTTCAGTTGAAAAAAATGCGACATTCTCTAATATATGTTGTAAGGTCTTTTATGTCTCTACAATATTAAAGTAATTAAAATGAGTAGGTTACATTATCGAAAGATAAGAGAATACATATCTATATGTTCTTATCGCATATTTGCAATTAAATATTGGATTTTCGTCCTTCGTATATTATTAAGTATTATGCAATGCCTATTATGCGTATATTATTCAATGCGATGACAATATAGACATGTATATTACAAAATTTCGAAACACAATTGAATATATAAGCCAAATTTTAATAAAATCTATATACACATTTCGATAATAAAAATACAGGATATCTCATTTAATGATATAGAATTAGATAAAATAACTTTTTTGTTTCAATATCGAATACAAAAAATTACGATTTGCGAAAAAGATAAAGTTACGCGCGCATATATTAGTATTACTACAAAAGTGAAATTTTATACATTTTGTATTTAATATAAAACTTCAAGATCAACGAGATATCCTGTACATTTGTACTTCTATTAAATTTGTAACATCATAGCATCTGTGAAACAAGAATTTTTTTTATATTACAATTATACGATTTAAGTAACAGTAGATCGTTTAGTCAATCAACTGTTACTTATGCCTTTTCATAATGTAATATTTACAGGATACACACATATGCAATAAAAATGTACCTAATGAAATCGAAAGATCACAGCAACATTTAAAACACGGAACACATGGGTCGTGTTTCTCTTGAATCAGTACGTGATTCACAACGAGTTGCTAAAATAAATTAAAAAAAAATTTAATTCCAAAAACCATTCACGAAGTATAAGGAAACTATAAGTTCTCTCACAGTTCAAGATTTAAAAAATTCAAAAACATACACGAGCACAAATTGAATCTAAAAATAGAAATGGTCTAAAACTTTGCCTATTTCATCTACTTGTAGCTAGATCAAACGATCTAGAATGCATTATCAGCTTCTATAGCTGAGCTACTGATTTCTTATATATATAATTATATATAAAATTTCATGACTTATTTATGTTTTATTACATTTAATTGGAATGAATAAAACGATTATATATTCTGTACAACTGTATAATTACATGTAATTATTTTTACATGCAATTATCTATTGGTATAATAAAGCAAAATCGCTTTATGAATATTGAAAGAAAAAATATTATGCAAAAATGTGCAATATTCATTGTCATATTAACACGTTTTCTGCCGGGTTGATTTATCAATACACATTGTTGAGATTAATAGTTTTACTTACAACATTGTGTAACATTTATAAGATTATAAATTCATCATTATTAAAAAAAACATAACAATGTCTACATTGTGATATACATCATGTATACATGGTATTTAATCATGATTATGATACATATATGATACATGATTTTATGAAATCTTATGTTATATGCAGTAACAAAAATGTCAAATGGCCTATATGGAAAGTTCAGCGTGGGAGCATATGTTTCACGTGGCAAGAAACGTGTTAACATTGAATTAGATAATTAATAGAAAAGATGATACAAATGTATAAGTTCTTGGAATTCAATTATTAATATGTAATTGTAATTTCATGAAATTACTGTTGTTATACTACAACTACCGTTTGTAACGACCTTTTATTAACTGCAACGCCTTTGCCATAAGTGGTGCTTTTGTTTTCTTCATGCTACTTGATGCTGAAAAAAAAAAACAATTATTAAGTAAAATAGCTAAAACATATCAAACTCTCATGATAATGAAATTAAATTTTTAACAAATACATACTTGATGGTTTAAATCGGGACATCGGCGGTGGTGGTACAGCAATATTCGTCGCATTGTTAGTTGCACCACCGCCAACTAATTTTTTCTTTACACTGGAGATACTAGCAGGAGTGGCATTGGCTGTACCATATTTTGCCTGTTTCTTCAATACATTGCGCGGCGGTTTTACAATATTATCTACATAAGCAAGTTTAGTAGATCTCACTGGGACGGATTTATCTATAGATTGCTTGATATTGGCGGTGAGTGTTTTCAGTTTCGCTTCCCTTTCATCCAAGCAACGCTACATGACATTACAATATAATAAATTATATATGTCTATCTCATATATAAAACTTTGAATATATTTTTGCACATTATTATCTTATAATTGTTAATTCACTTACCATGTACATCTCTCGCCATGACTCCATTTCTTGTCTCTCATTATTTCTGAACTCTCGATTACAATGATATTGCCATAATATGTCTGTGTCTTCTATGAGATATGGATTGTGATGCTCTAACATAAATAATTGATCAGACGTGGCACGTTCTAGGATGGGTTTTAATATGTCGTATGGTACGCCGCCAGTAAACTCAAGTGCTAATGATAAAAACATTGTTTGTTAGAACATTAAAAGATTAATGCATAATCTCCCTGCAATAAAAAAATGCTCACCATCGATATTTTCTATCAATACTCTGATACACATTTCATACAATGTCGGCACGCTTGTATAACCAACCTTATTACCAGAATACACTTTTGTTCTGAAACAAGAATAAATAATATATAAAGTAAAAAAATATATATTAAAAAATATATAAGAAAATATATATAAAAAATATATAAATAAGAAAATATGTTATATTAATATAAAAAAGAAAATATATTATTTATATTAATATTTAATATTCAATTATTAATATTTAATATATTATTTCATCACTATTTGTATTGGTATGTGTAAGAATGCATAATCACCTTTGATTCTTGACGTAAATAATATCATCAACAAATTTTACTTCTTCTTTGCGTTGTATAGGATTAATGTATGGCAGTGGTTTATAATTGGGACTAATTTCAGGTAATGTAGATGCCAAATCCACATTCAACGGTTCCAATTTTACATTCGGTGCTAAAAGGGATAGTGGCTGCAAATTAAGTTTTTAATTGTTAAAGTTGGTTCTTTGTAACATTAAAAGATATTAAATAATAGAAAATTACTTTTGAATTGTCGCTACATTCTGGCTCAGTTTTTACTGTTGGCATCTTTCTATTACTAACGGGTGGCGACATCGGTTCCGTTTTAATTGATTTACTAGAATGTGTGCTGGACGAAATACTCTGACGTTTTTTCGACGGCTGAGGCATGGAGCACATACCAAGTGCTTCTGCAAAGCTTGCACCTAGTAAAAATAGATATATGATATCACAGTCATATCTAATATCTATTAAATTTCAAAATTTTTCAAATATATATAAGTAAATTTTAAATAAAATTATTAAAGTTTTAATTTTTATAGAATTTCTCAAAATGTTCTGCATATTTATTTTTTACATTAACAATATTAATTCAATTCAATAAAAATTCAATGTATAAATATTAAATATATAATATGGTATATTAAGTATTTTTTTAACACACCAGAATTGCAAGATATTCCTTCATCACCATTTATTTCTTTCATTAACTTAATTTTTTTCTTCTCATGTTTACTCTTATCTTGCTTATGTTCCTTTCTCCTATCCTTATCTTTGCTCTTAACGTAATCTTTACTACTAGAGGAACTGACTTTCGATTTGGAAGTCTCTTTGTTAGAACGATGACTGGAATCCTTTTTTGTATCATGTTTTTTATGACTAGTATGCTCTTCTTTTTTATGCTTTTGTTTGTCACTGTTATCCTTTGTTTTAGTACCTGATTCTTGGGACTTAACTTTATTGGAACTGCTCCTGGATTTTTCCTGTAACTTTTCCTGTTTGACATCTTGTTTATATTTATTATCAGTTGTTAAAAACTGTTCATCTTCTACCTTAATTTTCACTTCTATCTGAATTCCAGAAGATTTCAAATGGGAACGATTATGTTCCGAAACAGATGTTATTTCAGATTTTTCATCATCTTTTTTACTATCTGTTTGTCTTCTCTTCTTGGTTTCTTTTATTGAGGAACTGGAGTCGTTCGCTTTTCTCTTCCTATTATCTTCATTAATCTCGGTAGCTTTATCATTAGCCTTTTTCAAATTGTCATTCTTACTATGGCTGTGTTTAGTTGAGCTGTGAGCTTCTTTAATCAGATTACTTTTAATGCTTTTTGATTCTTTTGACTTCTTCTCGCTATGTGAATGGTATTTGAAAGAATGTTTATTTTTTTCGTGCATTTCTAACTTTTCTTCTGACTTAGACATGTGCACTACACTATGTTTCGTAGATAATTTACTCTTGTTTTCCTTATGTCTATGCGTATATTTTGATTCTGACAATCGATCGGATGAAGAATCACTTTCTTCTATATCTTCTGGTTTTGGGGATTCTTGATCAATATGATTTTCACTATCGTCAATTACGTAAGCTTCATCATCGTCTTCTCTATCACTGGAATCATCTTTATCATCTGCTACCATAGTCTTCCATTTGCAAATCAGAGACTTGGCGGCATCACCAACAGTACCATTGTATTTTCTCAATCCATTCACAGTCCTTCCTACTCCTGTCTCCTGAAGATGTTGCACTGTCACTGGTAGCTTATATAGCTTTGAAATGTAATGTAATATCTGTGGAGGAAGACAATTAAACCAAATTATAATGTACATGTTCTCTTGATAAATTTATAAATAAAGTATGATAATAATGCAAAGTAAAAAGGAGGAGGAATTCATTTTTCTTCAACAGAAATTTAAGAGAACATCCAATTATAGTAATATTGTAGAAAACTATTAATTAATTGAAACGTATGTACATTATGTACATATATATACATACATGATACAATTTTGAACAATTTCTACTCAAAGGTGTTCTCAGTAATTAAGAGGAATTTATAACAATTATTTTTGCAATCATAATTATCCTAATACCACAAGAAAATAAGAAACATATAGTATTCTAAGAACATATAAAAATTTTTCTTTATATAGCATCATTTAATATCTTATTGTTACATTATTACTAGTAGAGTAGAGACCATTACAAAAGATATTGTGTACAGAAACAGAAAGCTTCTAAAATCGATATATGACCGAGAAGATAATTTTTGCAAAAGTAGCATTAACGTATATAATTAATCAAAAAGAGTTATGCATACAGCTGGTTAGTATTTACATGGATTCGTGCACTCTCGTTAGCATTATTATATCAGCGCGTACGTACTCGATCCTCGTTGTCACCGCAGTTCTCTAAGTTGCGTTGGTAGTGAGAAATTTTATCGACAATAGACATACTGCGACTACCAGCTGCTCGCTGCTAAATATCGTTCGCAAAAAACCCCGACGAGCAGACGTGAGTGCGAACACAGGCAGCTCTTCGAGGGACGAACTCCGAGACACACTGGGGCATACGTGTGGTACGGTTACCGTACACCATAAAGACGGATTTGCATAATGCTATTCACAGAAAAATCGATCAATCATCTAAAGCTGATGATGCAGGACGCCGTAACACTGCATTCCTCGTACGCGTGATTGGCTCATTTCTCCGTCAGTGATAAACGTGATACGCAAAAACATATATAACTTTTAAAATTCTATTTGATACTTACATGTATTCTGCACGCACGGTATGCTCTTGGACAAAGCTCGGATGCAGAATCCATTAGGTTCGCGAAACTTCTTCACCCATCAGCCAATCAGCAGAATATGAAGCATTGTCGGGCGTAGGCGATTGGCCTGCAGGACAGAAGACTTCTCAAATCTCTAAAAATTTTCTATCCGACAGCCAATCGCTATGTCCGACAGTGTCGTTGTCGGATGTATGTAATATCAGCCTAAGGTTTGTTCGCATCACAACATGCTCCCATTTGACCCAACGTGCTCCAATAAGCTGTATAGTGGTCAATAATCCTAAAACGGTTAAAAAATAATTTTTATAATCAATAATGTATACAAAACGGCGGACATTCGAATGATCACAATAGTCGTGTTCAAAAATGCTATTTTTGATGATACTTAGAATATTTTCGTCGGTAATTAACTGAAATAAAAAAAAAAACGTAATTTAATTTTAAAATATAAGAGTAGAATGAATTTTCGTCGGTTTTTTGAAAGTTTAACTATTAAGTTATTGAGTTGAGTCATTAGTTACTGTCATTAATTACTGTCGATCGTTCGCTCTTATTGACATATAGCATGGAACAGAACCAGAATTGTGCACATACGCGTTACCCTTCGGCCCAAACGTGCACATTGGCTACGTAGTTCATGTTCCACAGAGGGCGTATCGCGTTTTCGCGAATCGCCCTAAAACCGGGCCGTGTCGTCTCTCAGGCTTCTCTCTGCTTTAGCGCACAGCGAGATTTTCGTGTCATGCTAACCCCTTTAAAATCATCGGTTTGTAATAGAGGTTGCGCTTTAATAATTGCTGCCTGTACTGAGAAACTGTAATTTACGTGACGTGAACCATAGATTTTTCAGTACTGGTAGCAATTTTGAAACACAGCCGGAGTATATATTTCATCGATGATTCGGACTGTTGACCGATTGTTGAGCACGCAGATAGCGAAGCTTTGTGTACGTACCGAGGCACGATATTTTATGAACGATAGAAGTTATCGGTTGGCGCAAATAATTCACCCTTCCGATTAGCAATAGACATACATATGTATAATGTCGGCGTTATATCTCTTATTGTTGTTTGCTATTCTGTGTAATATTGCTGGAGGGTGTTAACACGTACATACCTAGCGAGTTTTTCACGACTCGCGCAAAATCCCGTAAGATTATCGGTTTTTAACAGTATCTTATTAGTGTTCTCATAATCATGAACAAGAATATTGATAAATAATAATATCGATATTCTTTGATTATTTCTGGACTTATTTCAGGGATTATATTGTTGATAATCGCGAAAATTTATTTAGAATCATTATAGCCTTTAATAGTAACGTGAATCTCCATTCGAGTTTTTATACGAATTATTGCGATAGTTTGATTGTTAATTAATTTAGAATTGATGAATAGGCACTTTTTTCTAAAATCTGATATAATTATTTACGTCTGATTTAATTATTTAGAAATCATCGGCATAATAATTTTTTCAATATGTTTATGTAAAATATTGTTAACAAAAATTATTGCGATAGTTTGATTAAATAATGGAATTAACATACATTAATGCAATATAAGACATTTTATGTTAATTAATTTAGAATTGATGAATACATTTAAGACATTTTTTTTCTAAAATCTGATATAATTATTTATGTCCGATTTAATTATTTAGAAATCATCGGGATAATAATTTTTTTCAATATGTTTATGTAAGATATTGTTAACAAAAAATTTTATTTGCGCCTTCCGCAGCGACACAGATCGATTTATCTTGTTTGTGCGGGATCACTTCGTACATTTATCGTACCTATTTAGTATTTGATGCATAAAGTAGATTTATAAACGACGTTTGATACGTAACGTCATAGTCATTAATTTAAATTTCAAGCGGATATTAACTTCTTGATCTTTGTCGAGGAAAAAAGTATTACGATCCTTGAAGTCGTTCAAATAGTAGTGGTGTTTTAAAATTTGAATTGCTAATTTATCTTTAGAACGATATGACAGATAATATAATTCATTGTTACGACCGAGCATTGTCTTTCTATAATCTACTCATCGTTCGCGAATGATTTAATAAATTTTGCCTACGATCTTTAGCGATCGTAGTTGATGACGAATTCTTCTTGTTAATCGCTTTTATTTAATTATTACTTATAGCCGCTTTGAGATGTTTTTCAATCGGCAAGAAGTTTTTCTCAATAAAATGATCGTGATGCCGATTATGAATACCCTTTCGGGGAGCGATCGTCGATCCGTATGCTCTGACAGTGAGATAAACTGTTCTATTTTTAGTATGCATTTTTAGTATGCATTTCCTTGAAACGAACAACACGTTTTACAAAACTATTATTTCGTCATCGCCTCTCGTTGCGCGCAACACGATACATCATGTTTGCGGAAGTGCACCTCTGACCTTTTCTCATAGTGTACCTAGAACGACTTCTCGGATGTTGCAACGATATTTAACCGGATAAGACAAGACTTGCCGCTATATATTTTTTGCTCGCCTCGACATTGAGCGCGACGCATAGACAATTTTTAATATCATAACGTAACATTTGATACGAAATTACATCGCATTTTTCTGGAGGAGCTCGTCTTCCTTCATTCGCATTCTTGTGGTTTTCGCTCAGCGGCCCTAATCCTAGAATCACGCGGCGGTCGTTTCAGTCCCCCTTGAAAACTATAATCGAAAGCCTCGCGGTACGTACGAAACGTGTTTTATTTCCGGTTTCTTGCGCGCTTGCTAGCATCTGTGCGATCGTATTGCGACGAGGAATTGATTAACGACTGATTTTATCGTAGGGATGGTGCAGCGAGATGGGAAAAGTTGAAATAGGGATGATACCTGCGATTCGTTTGCTGTCTGTGGAGGGTATCGCATGCGGCGAGATACTCACGCGAGTAGGATGTAGCGCGGGATCTACCGCGCTACATTCTACTCTACGGGATCACCACAGAGACGAGACAGCAGGAGAAGCAACGATCAGTGGGATATGCATAGCAGCACGTACGATGCGAGGAAATCGGCAGCGTAAAACATTGCGCTCTTGACATAGCAGGTATAATTCTGGGATATAGCAATCAGAAATCATCTCAGGTGAAATATTTATAGACGCAGATATTTATTAAATGAAAAAATATCAAGTTTGAAAAAAAAAGTTATAAAAAGATATCCTCAATTCGCAGAATGACGCAGAATTCTCGGAATCATGCATACGTATCAATTTTAAGCGAATTGTGAAGCCTGTTTAGACCTTATTTTTTTCTGTTTTAATTACGTCTTATAACTACTTAAACATAATTGCTGTTTGTAGATCTATATCTTTGTAGATCTATATCTTTATTTTTATTTTATATTTATACTCCTATATTTGCATACGTTTTATTTTTTACTTGCATATGTTTTCTGTTTTATTTATGTTTATTTTTAACTCTTAACAGACAACATCTTTTAACTTTGCAATAATTGCTGATTAAGTTTGTCTTTAGTCTTTAGTTTTCTTTTGCTAACTATAACAGCCAGTTTACACACTGTATTTTGACACTCTTTGATTTTAATTTATACGATTATTTTTATGGACTTTTAATATTCTGATTATAAATTAATTTTTTTCCCATGGATTTAATTCACCTCTCTCAAGCCTTTTTGGCTAATTAAATTGGTGAATTATTAATCATATAACGGTGTTTCCTTCCTAAACAACATACAAATTGTACTCATCATGGCCCAACGGAGTAAATAAAATTATTTTAAAAAATTTTTTACTATTAATAAAAAGAGGTTGATCAAGTTTTATTTTAATATGTACAAGTGTGGCACACATAAAATTATCTTATGAAGAAGTGCTCACCAATCTAGTTTTATGAAAATAATTATATGGGAATGATATTATCTAAGGATACTTTCATAAAACTTATTAAAGAGATGATTATTTTATAGTTTAAATTAATTCTGAATGATAGAAATTATAAAGAAGTAGACTATATCATATAATAATTAAAAAGATTTGATATGCACTTCAATGTTATTTTTTTTAGCCATGTTTGTTCATCAATACAATTCAATGAAAATAATTATGGGAACGATTCGTTTATATCATAACGAGATGATTAGCTTACAATTAAAATTAATCTTAATGCAATGTGTGAATCAGTAAACCATACTGAGTAATTACAGATACTTGTTTTACGCTTCAATGTTATTGAAACAACGTGTGGAAAATCGTAATTCAATATAGATAACGCCATGAAGTGTTATTGAAACAACGCGCGGAAAGTCGCAATCCAATATAGATACTGTCACGAATTATTTCAAGTCATCTCGGAACGGAAGTAGAAAAATACGTTAAATTAATCTGCGAAATGTTTCTTCGCGAAATCGGCGGAACCGGCGGCGATTCGCACACGCTCGCTGTCCGTGTCCCGGCGCGTTTCCCTACCACCGGCTCTCGATGGGCACTCGGTGGGTACCTGGTGGGCACCTGGTGGTCTCTACTAACGGCGGCACTACATCGCACTATCTCCTCGCTCGCTATTCGACAGATCGTGGACCGCGCGCGTACACCCAAACGTCACGTCGGGTCTTGTCTTCATTCTTCGGTCTCTCGTCTTCTTCTCCTTCCTTCATCTTTTTCCCATTCCTTCGTCCTTCTTCTCTGTCTATTCTCGCTGTTCTCTCCCTCGGTCCGTGATAATCCGCCAATTCTTTCTCGCTCTTCTTCTTCTCTCTCTCTCTTCTCTATATTGACGAGTCGCGAATTAAAAAGGGGATTTGCGACCGACCGTCAGGATTTATCCGCGAAGACGCAACGAGTGATCTTCGCGTCGAGTGCAATCGCAACTTTTACTGTGATCGATACTGGCTACTCAGCGGAACCGCCTCATTTTCGTCAATGAGAGAGAAAAGATAGCAGCCATGAATTTTGTGACCATCTACGGAAAGTGAATGAATTATTATGACTATTGCGAATTTTTGGTTTTTGGATCACCTTAGGATAAAACGTCGTTTTGACTGATTGAATTTAGACTCGTTGTTATCGTCCGGCTGGCAAGCCGCTGTGCCGAGAAAGACGGAGAGAGTTGCGAAATCCTATGCCGATTTCGATATTCAGCAAATTCCAGTTATACTTAATTGAATGCCAGACTTTCAGAAAGATCTAAAGTAATGGAATTTTTGGGTGGAGATCATGGCACATAAGTTAAATCTGATATAGCAAAATAGAGAAATCTGTCCGGTATTTCTGTCGTCGTTTCTTCCCACTCTCTTTCTCGGAGAGTCTGTGAGTTACATAAAGAAGGATTTTACTGGTCAGTTAATGAACCCGGTTGTGCGTGCACTTAAGGAACATCCAACGACGACGTCGACATCGAGGACGAAAACGGCGAGGACGACGATTGGACTGATATTATGTAAGTAAATATGAATAATTTGTCATCTGAAAGCGACGAAGAATGTGGCCCAAGAACACGGTTCGCTAATGCCGTATTGCACGCATTGGAAAATACCATAGCGAGATCGAAGTGACCTACAGAAAATAAGTGCAATAAAATAGAGATTGAAATTTATTTCTTTATATGTCGTTAAATACCTATGTCTCTCCCAATTTTGAGTGAAAGAATTGGAAAATAAAATTACTAATAATTTTTTTAATTAGGGGCAAAAAATAAAAGGAGGGAAATAGATAAAAATAAAAAATTCAGTAACTCTTTATTTTTTAATTAATTTTATTAAATAATATCTTAAATATCCTAAAGATTGCGATAAAATTATCGCATAATGAGTTTATTTACGGAGTGTATCTTCTTTCGAGGGGTTATCTCTTTTCCGATACTAAATATTATCCATTTATACAAATCTTGCTAATTACATATCTATAATTATATATTATAATATCAATTAACTCATATTGATTTCAATCTTGCGTTTTAGCAAATCTCAAAATTTCAATGATGTTTTCCTTTGAATATTTATTAAAGTTGTAAAATTTAGACTAGAAGATTTTATGAGTTTTAAAGAAAGTCATTTAACAAATATTACGAATGTAAACATAATAAGAAAGTTTAGAATGAAAAATCTAATAACTATAAAAAAAATTTAAGTTTTAAAAGTAAAATCTCTCTTTTTTTCTCTTTCTCTCTCTCTCTCTTTCTGTAGAAAGTAAGATGATAAAGAATTTATTTAAATGCAATAAAGTATACATAATAAAGTTATATGTACATAGTCATTATACATTTATTGCCTTCTGTAAACACGATTATCTAATCCTCGGATTATAACGTAAAATATGTGTGATTTTATGTAACGCGTTAAAATCTCAATCATGTTGACCTGGATACATATAACTCGACATACTTAAACTTGCAGTAGATAAATTAGCCATAACAATTACGGATAATACATCGAGAAATCTTCTTCGCGATGTATGATTTATCGTCCGTAGAAGATTAATTATTAACATGATATATAAAGTGAGCGTATTACTTAACGTTAATGGCTCCTGCGGTGAAGCTTAGACACTGACCGATTTCTCGTGTACCACTTAGAAGCGTCGCGGAAACGAGTCCTTGGAGAATAGAAACTTCGTCGACGATTTTCAGGTTGTCGACAGTTTTCAGGTTATCAGGTTGTCAATGTCCGATATACAGATATATGTCATATTGTTTAGACTGAAAAAGATGGAACCTTTTAGAGCCTTCCGATTCCAGAATAAGAAAAATGATCTTTCGATTTATAGTATTCTCAAGAATTCTTCCAAAACCTGTTGTGCATATTTATGAATATAATTTGCACATTTGCAGGAAAGTCGTTGCATTTTATTTGAAAACACCTCTAAGGAATCCCGGATTTGAAAATTTTTTGCTATAATAAATTTTATTCCTCTTGGAAAGGATTTAATCTATGCATCCAAGTCATTAATCTGCAGTTTAATGACGTCGGAAATATATTATCGAGGAGGATACTGCCAAAATTATGGGCGTGAATAAAATTTTTACTACCGCACCCTCATTGTCACTGAATCTCTCTCTCAGAAATATTAAAAGATTTATGGTATATTCATTAATGGAGCTGTGAAAATTTAATAGTAAATGTTTAGAACTGTAATTTATAAAAAGTTGTTTTCACTGTAAATTCTTAATTATTTTTTATCAGAGAAAGCTTGTCTAAACCTGTATCGGCATAGAGTATCCCAAACGATTACGCGACTAATTCGTACGTATTATTTTGGAATTTGAACTTTTTACACATTTTGAAACGTCGAATCCGTTGAATCTGATATCGCTATGTCTTACGGTAATGCGAAACAGTTAAAGTACTCTTCGTTGGACTGTTCGGCAATGCGGAACGAGTGATCATTATTTTCCTCTTTACCTTGCATTGCTCATACGTGTCGTTTCGCTATGTCATTATTTGCGCGGCGAACGAATCCTTCTCGCAGCGTAACTTTAGGAATTCGGTGAATCCCGGCAAGTTATTCGGCGGGGAATATCGTATATTCATATAATTGTTATTGTATAGTCGAGCAATCAATTAACATGTTCAAAATAGCAAAGTTACATCCGATAAGAGAGTGCTGCGACTTTGGCGACTTGCCCCATTTGCAATCGACGGAAAGTTTCGATCGAGCAGAGATTACTAACATTTAATTATCGGAGTTGTACGTGTTTTTCACGCTGTATATAAGAAATGGAAAGTCCCTCTTCAATGACCGCCAGTCTTTTCAAGAATATTGCTTAAGATAATACGGGCAGTATGGATCATTTCGAAATTCAACGAAACCTCGAGAAAGTAATTCAACGTCGACGAGGCGAAGTTTATGCGCATATGCGTTGGACGCGAATACCGTGTAATTTTTGCCCGATTTTTCTTAATGAATTCACTCCTATCTATATCCAATTTTCATCGTGTATAAATTAAAAGGACACGTCAGTTACAATTACTAATGTCTTAATACAAAGAATATACAGTGAAAGACGCGTAAAATGGATCAATATATATATATATATATATATATATATATATAAAGTGTTTTTGTTAAGTGTAAAAAAATTTTCATGATTAAAAAAGATGTTTTCTGAGAAATCAAGACGTTATATTCTTTTAACTTCTCTGAACTATAGTAACATCTTCACAAAGTACGTAATGTCAATAGACATGCTCACACTGGTGCTTTCAACGCGCGATCAACGCTAAATATGCCGAAAAGAGTAAATGACATAAGTAAATTTTAACATTGGAAAAAGATATGGTTTTGATGAAAGTCTTACATGTTTATTAAAATTTCAGATAATATGCAACGAAAAGATTGTTGTTGATGGAATATATTAGTATAGGTATATGTCTAAACCAAATATGGTATGTTTAAAACAAATAGATATATTTAAAACAAATATTTAAAACAAGTATTATACATAAAAAATTTTAAGTATCGTAAATTAAAAGTATTGATTTATAAAATCTGTGTTATTAAACTTCTAAAAAAACATTATGCATTATCTGACTCTGCAATTTGAATAGTAATAGTCTCCGTTAATTTTCTAATTGGTACGTTTACAATTGATAAGACAAAAAGACTTTTAGCTGTTCTTCTAAAGCGGCATTATCAATAATATAGCCTTCTAATTGGTACGTTTACAATTGATAAGACAAAAAGACTTTTAGCCGCTTCTCTAAGACGGCATTATCAATAATATTACCGCAATTGAATGCTCGGGAAAATTATCCATAAAATGATGATCTAATTAAATCAATTCAGCCTATAATTATATATGATCAAGAAATAATCCAATTACGATTAAATTGCTAAGAGACAAAGGTCCATCGTATTGTCTTGAGACGTCAATAAATGATGTAAAAGCTATACGAATTTAATTTCAATAGATCTTAATTTTATTTATTGTAGAATAATTTCTTTTTAAAGTTTTCTTGAATTATAATTTGCTCCCAGGTATAAAATTAAGATTTCCCTGATTCATCTTTCCTGTATTATCTTATATGGATGTGGAATATGACGATATCATAAAATGCAAGATATCGAAGTGCAATGTATGACATCGCAGGATAATCGTTTTTGCTTTATTAATATTAATGAAGTTATATTTACAATATTATAATGTTTCCAGATATATACAGTAAGTGAGCAATTTGTTACGCAAAAGAAATTTTTTTCTTAGGAAAAAAACCGTATAAACGCTGCGTGACATGAAACATATAAAAACACGTTTTATTTAACTATACTGTAATCTAGTTTAATATTCATAAAAAATAACATCTGTAATAACGCGTAGAAAATGCCGAATCATCATATATCACTAATTAATCTATTGCTTTTCTGACGCAAATGACAAATTGATAAGTATCTACATTAAACTGTCGCAAATAAATTTTATTTTAATCTGGATGGGCTAAGCTGAAAAATCGAGAATAAATCAAATAGAATAATAATATAAAAATTTACAGATAAAGATATTTATAAAAAATAAAGTATTATAAATGGAATTTTACATACCATAAAGAGGGTTCTTAAAATGCCAAGAGGTCGAAGATATACAAAGGTAGCGCGCGTAACGACAAGCATTATTACGTAACTGTTTTAAGCCGGGCAAGGACGTTTGCTATAAAGCAACAATAATAATTTACAGATGTCAAGTTGCGTTTCCTCGATCTTCTGGCGAAAGTCTTACGACATGTCGAGGGGAGCCGTCGATTGTTTCATTGCATGCTCGGTCAAGCAAGTTTGGCGTAACAGAGTGGTGATCGTGGCATTTGTACACATCACCCCGGGTGGTTTCACTTCTTTCGGTAATGCCGGGAGATCGTGAAAGCTTGATCTAGTTTTAACGTTCGCGCGCAATAGCAAACGGAAGCGTGTGTCATGCGTGTTTCTATTCTGCATTCGCGAGTGGAAAGGCAGCTATCAGACTTCCTTCTCGCTATCACAGTCGGAGTGATCGTTTTGTCGTCGTGTTTGAGGTCATTACCATTATTTGCCGATAATGAAAAGATTGAAAATAAGTCCGACAAAGAGAAAGGAAAAGAAAAAAGTGGGAAAGGAGAACAGTCTTATAAATTGCTACCGGAAGGTACAAGAGGAAGAAGAAGTTTTACTCTGATCGGGAAAGGCGTTCAATGAGGCTGAAGCGTAATGGACTTATTGTTAGTAAAGAAATAATAATAGTCGCGCTGATATTTTGAATACGTATAGAAAATTTGTGCGAAAAGTTTTTACAACACGTCTGAATAAACAGCTTTTGTACGAAATGTACGCTCGACAGATCTATTAACGACGAAGGTTGAAACCTTAAACCTGGAGGAAATCTCGCCGAAGATTGGGAGTTCGCACGCCATGGGCGTTCCCCGAACGTTCAATGAACCTCTTACTAACTAGAAATTGCACCCGTTTCACTTTCTAGAAATAGATGTTAACATTCTCCTGTGTAACACTTAATGAGATACTACCTTGTTCCTTGCTCCTTGATCGAAAGTCGCATTGATGACATAGTTCAATGTTGAGTATCAGGTATGTAAGATCGATAATGAGATCGACAATTAACGCTAGCCGCCGGCCTCGCAATTATATCTGCAGTGATAGGCGGAAGCTTAATCAGTTATTTGCAAACCGCAAGCACTATCGCCGCAAAAGTATTACTCTTTTGCCGTGCAATTGTCGGTTACACGTGACAGCCGTGACGGTATGTTAAGCAGCAATGTAAAACGCCTCGTGCTCGAATTTAACGGAACGAATCCCGTTTCTTGTATGACTCCTATGAAATTGTTCGCGCACGCTCTCCTCCCGGAGTAATCATTTATAATAGCGTGTTCTTCCAGTGGATGTTAGATTGTCCTACATCATTTTTACGCGGTGATACAACGGATACTCGGATTGTAATATAAATAAAAGTTTTGTAGTGTAATGCACAATGTTAAAGCAACGTAGATACAATCGAAACTTACCGGACCATTACCGGCATGTTTTCGCTAAACTGCGAAAGCGGCAAGACCAGCTGAATAATGCACGGGTTTTTGTAAGAGTGCATTAAGCAATAAGAGACAGTGGCGCGAAAATCCCGTTCTCGATCGCCCTTGTAGACACGAGACAGAAAGCCCCGGCTAAGTTGCGCTCGCGTATATCATTTTCCGCGCGTGTAAGGTGCGGGCACGTACGTACGTATGTGTATACGATCTTAAAGAGAAAGAGAGAGAGAGAGAGATTTATGCTAACGCAGCCGAAACGCTCCGGCGCAATTCTGTGTTTATAGCAGACGTGCGTGACCATTAACGATCTTTAAAGGCCTTGAAGCATTTCAACTCTCCCTTAATTTATTGAGCTTAGTTAACGGAGCTGCAATTTAGGCGCCTTTGTATGTACATACGTAACGCGTTCACTCGATTTATATTAAATGTCACGATAACGTTTGATAACATTATTACGACTCACTCCGCGAAATAGAATTTGATTACGGCGAGAAAGTAATGAACTCGTTCAATGTCAAGTTAATAAAGAAATATTTGCTAATGTCAATATCTTTTGTCTCGATGCATTTTAAGAAATCACTGCCCATGTTCTTGGAAGCTTCTTCACTCATTTATTTACGATGACGGTTACACCTGCGTCATCGTATTTACTGTAAGAATCACTTGTCGAAGAAATTTAAGACGTATGAAAGACGTATGAAGACACTAATGAATTTGTGTGTATTCTGCCGTTTCGACAATATTACACAAATGTTCCTTGTTTCTTTCAAAATTGCTTCTTCATATCTTACATCTACATTTTCGTAATCGAAATAATCTAAAAATCAGAAACTTATAGAAAGGAAAATATTTTATCAAATTTTTCCACTGAGAAAAAAACACATTTAGTTTTTGCTGAAGAATTTGTAGTATAGAGAAAGTGCGCAAAATCAGGTTGTCGACATTTTAAAACTAATATACGATTTATGCCTTCAAGGTATATATCTTTATTTCACAATATGGTTATGGCATGATACTTTTTTTCTACATTCTAATCAACCAAATTGAACAGATGAAAGTGAATTTTAATTTCATTTCAAATTTAGAATATCAAGATTATATAATAAACGAATTAAAAAATCATTTGTTTTACATTTCACCGAGTAGATATTTTTTTGTAAAATATAGTTTATTTCTTTATTGTAAAGAAAATAAGTATAAGAAAACTTCTAGATATTATTCTAGCTTTTTTTTAATAGTCATGATATTAATTTATTCTCTTGTTCAAGGAAAGTAAGTAAAAAGCAATAAAAAAAGTATGAAATATGGAAATATGGAAAAGTAATAAATATTTTTAGATGACATCAAAGTATTGATAAACATAATGTAATTGAGTTTTATTCTCGTTTATTTCTCTTCAATTTTTATTAAATTTTTATGTTTGCAGTATATGCTATCAAAAGATGAATTTACATTTAACATTTTTTTATCTTTTTTTGCCAGGTTTTTCCAAAATCGTACAAAAATTAACACGAAATATATTTTACATTTTTAAATTATTTTTAGCTCATTAATGATTCGCTTATTCAAATTGCATATCAATGATGCTAGTCACATAAATTTGTACAAAGTATTTTCATTGATGCTGTGCTATAAATTTTATTTTGGCAAAACATCAGATGAATTCTTGAAACGATTAATAATTTAACGATTGATTTGCATTTTCTCAAAGTTTTTATTGATTAAATTTGTAATTATTATATCAGAGAACAAAATGACTACAAGAAGCTATTCTGTATGAAGTGTAGATTATATTTTCAGATATTTCCGAGATTGCATTTGTAAAAAATATACATTTCAATATTGCGATACTATCTTATTTATTGCAAAAACATCAACATTGACGTAGTTCTTCTAATCTTTTCTTACTACTTTGATTACGGCAATTGGTCAATTATAGGTGTGACTTCTAAATAAAACGGTCATAATGAATAACGCTAGTATTTACGACAATTGCGTGCGTCAGCAATATAAATGCTTAATTAACTGTTTTAGCAGATATCATTAATGTAATGTGGCATTTATGTGTCGCAGAATGATTAATGCTTTATAATTCTTAATTGTGGCACATTGTTTATTATCTAATAGTAATGTACCGTTTTACGAAATAAATTATTTCTAGTGCTTTCAAGTCAAGATCAATATCAATAAAATTCATCCAGACTTAAATATATGCGCGGCGAATTTAAGAAAATTACTTTTATTAAATTTCACTATGTAGATTTTAATATATAATATTTTAATTAAATTTCAAATTCTATCTATTTAAAATTAATCTCTCGCAAGAAATATATTAGAGAATGTATTCCTTATTAAAGAATTTTAATAATAAATAATGACTGATTTGCTTATAGAAAATTTTAACTAATAAAATTCAAACTAATATGAATTGATAAATTGATAATATGTAGATATATTACTAAAATAGATATAATACTAGATATAATATAATAAAATATTAAATTGATTTCATTGTTTTAGTTAAATTAGCAACGTATCGAATAAAAGTAGTAGTGGTCTAAAGAATGATTAAAAAAATGACTCAAATTGAATATAATTTTATATTATAAATTTAATATTGTATAATCACATGTAAATTGTTATACTACCAATGTTATTGTATAATGTTTCCTAAGTACAATATTATATCGTAATATTATCAGAGTGGCTTGCGATATATATGTATTATTAATATCAGTTTGAAGCATAAAGTTTTTTAGCTAACATTTTAGCTAACAGTCAAATATCTAAGAATGGTTAAAAAATTACATTCAGATCAATCGTATATTAAATACGTTTGTATTTAAATATACATTAAATATAATTTTCTCAATTGTTATGCTAGTAATTATTCTATTTTTCTCGGTTCTGCATGATTTAACTTATTTGCACGCATTGCCGCAGGGTTTATTTTATTGTATATTCTTTGTCACTGTCGAGTTTTCTAACATGTAGATTTATAACTAAGCAGAATTAATTCTTTTTCTCATTAGTTGATATTCATTTATTGAATATTTTAATTTTATATTAACCCCATTATATCTCATTGTCATGTAATAAATGTTTGGAGTTTGTACCTTATTAAAGTTTACAAAATCGAAAAATGTGTGAAAATAATATTTTTAAAATTTAAATGTAAAATATAAAACAGTTTAAAATAAAATAGTAGATTATAAAATTTTATGTTTAATAGACTATAAAACACAATTTAAAATATAAAATAATTTAAGACAAAATTTTTTTTTAAATATAAATAATGACTTTATACACAATTTAAGAAAAAAAATCCAATTTCGCCAGATAACAATGATATTAATTTTTATATTACTATCTGCAAAAAAGAGATTAGATGTTATTAATATTGCTTGCGCAAAAATACAAATTCGATCAATTTCTTGAAACTTTGACTGAGTAACTATAATGTTTATGCGCCGAAAATAATTTTCGCGTAATCGTATACTTCATATTTACACAATGTGTGTCCAATGACAAAAATAACATTGCAAGAGGTGTCGCTGGTTTACTCTTCGTCATATTTCTTCTTTGCGATCAGTCTGGCCAGTTACTTTTTCACCTTCACCTTTCCCTTTTTAATTTCGATTTGGTTTTGCATTTCAGGCAAAAGTCAAGAATGAGGGACCAGCGGTGAGACTGCAACGAGTGAAAGTGAGGCTGGGGGAACGTGCGTCTTGCCTGGACCAGGTGTGAAAGTGCAGTGCGTAATACGAACGCAAGGAACACGTGGTGCAGTGGTACCTGTCGAAATCGCGCTATCGACACGACGACGGCGGGGAACGTGAGGACGAAGTAGTCGTGATGATAACGACAATGATAATGATGACGCAGGTGCGTGTTCATCGCGAGAACAATGCTCAGTGCAGTGACGGGAGATGATAATGATTATGATGATGATGATAACGATGCTGATGATGACCTCCTGCATACGCAACGTTCATTCTGGGTCAACGTGCTTACAACCGCCAATTAAAATATATAATAATTAGTTAGTCGTTTCTGGCGGATTATCTAATCATCTTATATTCCACTTTCATTCGGCTGATGGTCGACGGTCTCGTTCGTAATTTTATCGGTAATTAGCCGTTCGAGGACTATCGAGCAGCTCAGTCCGAATAAAAGTGCGATTGCAACAAAGAACTTTCTCAACGAACATTATTTATAAGAAGCGTTCGGATAAAGTAATGTGATTGATTCGGATCAATTAAGTGTTTTATTAGCGTTACATTTGTGTGAAATCGAATCGATTTTATCGATCAACGAAAGGAGATTATTTTCCTCTATAACGTGACTCAATCGAAGAACGAAGATGAAGTTCATTGCGTCCTTGTTCGGGACGAGGTCCCCAACGGTGATGGGCAGGCAGTATATGAAAGTCGGCAGAAACGCCCTTTTCGGTGTGAGAAATGATAATGGTGACAGTATTTGTACTGAAAAGGTGCCGAGGCCGTTATCCTTTCTGATCTCCAGGAGAGGAAAGCTCAGACATGGTGAGTAATTACCAATTATCAGTTTTTATTAAACAATAAATTGCTTTAATTAAGTTTTACACTTAGCGAAATGTACAGAATTTACAAAAACAGAAATTTTGCAATGCTTCTATTTCTAGTTTGAGATTCATGGATATGGTTTTTTTTTTATTATATTGCTTATTTAATGCAATTGAAGCATTAATTTGAACTTAATCTTGAAACGTAAATGTTAAGCAATGACAAGGTTTGTTGTTGCGTAATCCGATTAATCCGTTCTAAACCGCGATTCTTAGCTGCAATTTTCTGCCGCGACTAATGATAATACGTTATTAGATGCTTGCAGACTCGTGCTGGTAACCAGACCGGAACAATATTACAGCATGAGTAGTAAATTGCCATTGTTCACTCGACACTTTCCTTAATTAGTTATTATTTGAAAAGGTAGTCGATTTAGCGTTAATTGATCTCTATGAGGTATTCTACTAATAATGTATCGCTCGAATACGCAAGTCACGTTAATCGTCAAAGGAATACAGTATAGGTATATGACAAACAGTTTCTTTATGAATCATTGAAGTATACACCGGGTGTTTCAAAGATATTTTAATTGATTCAAATTTATTATTTTTCACAATAATTTATAAAATTTTCAAAATGTATACTAAAATTATAGGCTGCTAATATTTGGTTCACTATAGCAATAGATAATTTATTCACAAATTTTTCTTATATCTCATATTTTATAATCCCCCTATAGTTTTTCCTTCTTCTCCCCTTCTCTCCTCTCTCTCTCTCTCCATCTTTGTAAAAAGAATATTTTTTGTGATATTGATGCAGTTATTTTCATGTCTACTGATGTTTAGAATATAAATTAAATTTCAATTTATTTTAATATATATGTATATATAATAAGAATTCAAGTTGTTAAGAATATTATATTTACATTTAGCTATAAATTTTTTAATAACAAAATTTATAAATAATTAAAGTAAAGCATTAATTTAGATAATTTTTTGCTTTTAATTATTTTTTTATAATGAATATTAGTAATATTTACGATGCATATAAAAATTTCAGTTAACTCAGAATCTAATTAAAATTTAACGAAGTATTATTATCGATTTATTATATTACATGGATACATAAATTTTGATTCTTATTTTTATTAAATGCATAACTTTTTGAAATGTTAATGTTAATTTATTATGCAATGTCGAAACAACATGTGTTTTTCTTCTTTTGCTAAAATCAATCCGATCACCTTATATCAACGATTATCGTTCACGAATAACAGGTATCAAAGTGAGAGCCGCCGTATCAAACCGCAACTCTCACCACATTTAAAGAGCGTGCATAATTAAAGTTGCGTACAAGGTCGACCAGCCAATTCTCGTTACATGGTAGTCGAAATATTCTTGTTATCTTGACGAACTAAACCAGAGAGAGAGTTAGTTGCTGATCGTTAGATTTACGGTAATTCGTGTTGTAGCGCGCAGTCGATTAGGGTCGCGATAGCTCATGTCATGTTTCACATTTAATCCTTGTAAAGTCACTCCAACAAAAAAGTGTCTTGATCTTTTTGCGTGTAATCTCATTACATTTTTTATGAGTATCGCGTCATCTTCTAGATATTAATTAATCTGTTTCTGAGGCTCGAACTGTTTACAGCGAATCTTATAACGAGTGTTTATTTCAGAGTCCAAGTTTTTCTTGCAACTCAAAGGTTTGTTTGCTTAATTAATGTTATAAAATATATAAATATTTGTCTTTAATTACAAAATAAGTAACATAGTATAAAAACATTTTGAAATTTCTGAAAAATTGAGTAGGGAAAAGTCTCTTAAACAACTCGTATTATATAAATCTTATTTTAACTTATGATTACTAAATTGTTGGCTATATGCAATCATTCGAAATTTCAAAATAGTATTGAAAGGGTATGCAATGACTTTCAATTATTACCGCTTACTTTAATGAAAATACTTAGATCCTTTAATTACAGCTTACATTTACTTTTTCTTCGTAAAAATTTAATTAGATATCTTCTTCTCTTGTAGCTTGGTAAAAGAAATATGTAGCTAATATATGTGGCAACTTTATCTTAGGAAAACTTGCAATAAATTACGTTTAATTTCATCATTACTTTCTTTTGTTATTACTTTTGCTTTCGTAAAACATGAAGAATGACGATGTATCTCTACTCTTTTAAAAAATGAATATTTTCTAATCTAGGAAATGAATATTTTTCACATTTTTCATAAATGTTAATGGCAAAAAGATATCAAATAACAGTAAGCCTGAAATATTAGAAGTATGATCATTGCAGTTTTAACATCACAGTTTGTAATCAAGGCGTGTCTATAATATTGCTAATTAAGTTTCAGTATTTCGACGAGAGTAGTAATTACGCGGTAGTTATGAATTAATGAACCGTTATTAGATCAGTTAAATATAACATTAGAATTGGACATCAGAGAGCGTGATGTTCACTATTTCGCATACATTCTTCTTCTAAGGTATACCTTATGAATATGAATTTTAACTTTTAGAAATCGTTTTAAATTTTTTACGCTTTAACTATTAGAAAATGATGCTGAATAATGTTTACACAAGTATTTTAAAGTAGAAAATCAACATCGATATTTGCGCATGAGCAAACGTACGTCCTGTAATGGTAATATCGTATACTGAATTAATACGAACCCGAAGATCAATAATACATCATAATAAATCAGTTAAAACATTAAAATTAATTAAAAATTGCCTTTAAATGATGATAAAAGTTACAATGACCGAGAAAGATTGACGATTTAATATCTCTCTCAGTGAGAAATAATTGGTTGAAAAGATGTCGAATTAACGTTGATCAATGTCTTTTTAATCATTTCTCTTTAAGCGGTAATAAAAACGTAGATTCCATTCTCCTTTATCATATTAAATCTCAGATAAAATTTCTATTAATTGTTCTCCCTTGTTTTAATTCTTTGTTCTCCGAAAAAAATACATGCGAATTCGCCAAATAATTTAGATAAGAAAGTTGATAACAACGAAATATCTTGTATATACATGTGCACTATGTTAAATACTATGTGCAATATAACGGAGGCCGAAGTGCAGTAGGTCAGTGGAACACGAGTGATAGAGGACAGGTTGCACAGCACAGTTATATACGCATCACTTCGATTAGCTTCACTATCGTCCATTAGTTTATCCTAACATGCCTTTGTAAAAGCTTGTTATTTTAAGAAACAATAGAAACAGAATTTTTCAGATTATATTTTAGGAAATTTTTTAAGAGTGTGCGTGAATGTAATAGTGCATAATAATATAATAATTTATACATATATATATTTATATATGTATATGTATATACATATTTACATACACAAAACACACATGCACATATTTACATCATTAACATAGTAGAAATGCTTGTTAAAAACGTCTTCAATTTTAATTTCATTCGAAGTATACGAGCGAAACGTAAAGAAGGCATAAAACGCAGCTCCATCCAGCATTAAACTCTCCACCAATATTCTACTGGGCGTTGAAATTTCTGAAGCTAATAAGTAAAGATCATAAAAGAAGACGCTTTTATGATCAAGATCTCCGTATATTTGTGTGCAAATTTAATTTTTTTTACTTTTGGATATATTATGAATCTATCTTCAACGTATTTTGAAACTTAGAAATGTAATTTTTAAGTTTGTCGAAACAAAACTCGAAGTGAAAGGAAGGAAATTACTTCTATGCCTTTCCCATGCTTTTCCCATTCCTTTTATAACGCTTCTTCCGGCCGTTTTCATCCTGTATCTGATGCATTCTTCATTCCGTGATCCCGTTAGGTTCCGCAAGAGAATACCAGTTTCTGCTCGTCTTATTATATTTCGCTATGCGTGGCTTGAACGGCAAGTGCAGCATTTTCACTCACGCTTTATATCACACGAGATATGAACGCTCTTACGTAATTTGAAATTTATTACTACTTCCAAAATCTCTTTTTGATTCTCTTTTATATGGGCGATTTCTTTTGCCGCCCGAAAAGATTATTCTCGTTTAAAATTATAATCAGTTGGGGTTAATAATGAGATCGTAAAGATATCTATTAAACTTGAATTAAGTGAATCTCTGATTAAACTATGTAGAACTCTATTCGGATATTGTAAATTATGCAATCAACATGCAAGCGATAATCCGACTATAAACTAATTGAAAAAAAAAACAAGTAAAAAAAGCAATAGAAAGGGAAGATTAACCGGTTGCATGCCAGACACTAATGGGTTTTTAATAAATTAAATCGACAATATCGTTTGTGTCTGCGTGTGTGCGAAATCTTCACACAGCTATCTATTTTGCTCATTATACCGCGTGATCAAAGAGATATAATCATCTCCGAAACACTGAAATAAAATGCTGGGGTATTGCACGCTTTTTCGAACGTACTGTATTGTACGAAGATAAAAGGTGAATAAGTTTCTGATTGAAGTGCCATGATAAATCGTTCAATGTACCGTCGTGAGCACCTCGCAAATCATTTATCTATTATCGTCATGCACCGTAACGGGGCGCATTGACATTACTATGCCACATTCATAGATCCGCGCGGCCGTTGCGGCTATCAACTTTCTAATACACTCGTCCTGCAATGCGCCGGGGCCATGTCATTATATAGAGCTATGATATACGGATTGACTATCGCAGGCAGACAGTACGTATCCCCATTATCGCATCGCGTGCTTGTACGCGTTGCGTCGCGTGAAGCAACGCGTGGTGTCATCCTTCTTCATTTCTTTTTATGGGTCGCACGGATATGTAGAGCACTCGATATCATATTCTGTTTAATTCATTCCGTCTCCGCTTCGACGGAAGTCGGAACGACCAGTGCCGTTCCGTGTGATAAAAAGCATTCTGCACACAAGATATCTCCGAGATAGCATTTATTTCGAATCGTTAAAGCTAATTTCAAAAGAATGCATTACGAGCGAGTGAAAATTGAAAGTTTCGAGTGATAAATTTTAAACGAGCGAATCAGTAAACCAGATACTTAACGCTGGATTATAGATAGTCATGGTATGAAATAGTGTTGATAAGAAATAATCAAGAGAAAATTTATTCCTTTTAAAAAAACAGATTTAAGATTATTTTCTGATTATTTTAAAAATGTTTGCGCATTAAAAATCTGTTTAGACAGATCTCAATTTTTTTTAGATTATATTTAGCACGAGAAAGTGAAAAATATAATGTGAATATCAAGTTCAAACTTAGATTATGATGATGGGTCATGGCTCTCTATTATTACAGAAAATCGCGCTATTTTCCTATATGGCGGAAGTTATTAACACACTTACATCAGCTAAATTACATCAATCTTCGTAACGAAAGTTAACATAACTGCAAGAAGGTCGCAGGTTGAATTAAGCCATTGCACATTGTAAGATTATATAAAATGAGAATAATACAGAATGTGTGAACAACAATCTATTCTATGTTAATAAAAGAATTACTTGTATGACGGCCACGCAAACAGAAATAGGATCAAGGATATAAACTTTTAATTGTACTTATGTTAGTAACTGGTTTATTTCTTATGCGTCGGAAATGCGTTATTATAAGATTTTAAATAAAACGCAATTGTAGAGGAATATATTTACTTTGCAATTATTTTATAGTCTCTCTCTATAATTTACGTTCTAGTACAATACTTCAAATTTATATATTCTTCTAAATATCTTTTTTATTAAAACTTTCAAGTTTAACACGTTCTAATTTAATTGATACTGGTAATATAATCGTATAGTAGTACTATATCTGCAGTGCATTATACTGAATATAATTTTTTAAATTTAAGAATTCTTATTATGTTGAAGAAAGCGAATAGCAAGTTCCTCGGATCGATATCTTAGATGCTTTCTACTGTTTTCTACAAGTGAACCACTTGTAAAGGAGCATACTTTACCAGTATCTCCTTCCTGTATGACTACGATGATATCGTCACGATCATTACTGAAGGTTTCCAATGAAATGAGGTGACCAAGTCATTTAGCCACATTTAGCAGAACATCCTGCGGCCATCTACCATTGCCACAGAACTGTAGAGTTAGATTAATTTTCCAGCATTAATATAAAGTGACTGCTAATCAACGTTGACCCGAAAACATTAGGAGAATGTCTTCAAACGTGTGCCAATTTCCTATGTACATATATGTTCCTGTACATTCCTCTAGTCCTTCCTTTCCTGGCGGAAGGCGACCTAATAATTAGACAACTTTGTTGGTGAGGAAAAAAAATTATATTTAGTCTTATTTCAGCTTTCTAATTCCTTTCACATGATTATACTTTCTTATATTGATAGGCTTTCTATATGAAATACGATATCTCTACAACGGATTACAAGGCAGTCCAAGGTCGTCAATTTCGTCAGGACATTGTACTCACTTGAAAAGTCACGAAGGTTTGGACTATACTCAATGATGAAAGATCGAAGGTCGCAAAAAAACGCGAAATGTAATTACACGGTCAAGAACGAATGGTTTTTATTTGATTAGTATCCTAACAAACAAGTTCAACACTCTTTGGTTCTTATAACTTGTATGTTCAAAATGAAAGACAAATTGATTTCAACTCGGATCGATTAACTGATTTCCAAATACGACGTAGAAAAATAGAATACATAATTGATACATCAATTCAAAGAATAACTATTACGAGGTTATACATCAAGATTTAAATCTTTAAAGGCCAAATAAATTAAATGCCTAATGTATAATTTAAACTTTATACAATCTATGGCAACTGCAAAAGTTTTTGTATTCTTAATAATCAATCTCATATTAATTTGCAAGATCTATTATGAATGGTTTTTATGAATGGCTAGATAATAATCACACGTCTCAGTTAGTTCCTATAACGACGAGGGAAATTCCCGCGCAAGCAAATAGTATTCCATCATTTCTGCTTGACGAGTTTGACGAAGTTATGACGACAATATCCCGATGATCGAAGTGAGCTTCGCGATGCATGTTGCTTAGCCTTGGTTTTCCATTTCAAAGTTGAATGATCTAAAAGGAAGAGTGTATCGAAAATTTCTCGAATCATTGCTATAATGAGGTAATCTTTCGATGTAATCTATCAGAAGACAGCAAGTCATTGTCATCTATTGATACTAAATAGTGAATAGTCATGTAATAACTTCCAAGATCGACATTTTAAAATATATAAAATATTTATTAAGTATTATCCACTATAGTTAAAATGTTATTAAATCGATTATTAATTGAAAAAATAACAAATATCTATTATAGAAAAGAATAACATTTCAATTTTTGTCAAATGTAAGAAATTGGTGTCAATTGTAGTGAAATAAGGCCAAGATGATTTGATCGGCAAGGTTTTTACCCATCAAAATAGACAATTATGGCGTTGGATAGTGCTAGTTGACCGTGACGTTGAATGACTTAAATCTCATGAAAAATGTTTAGGATTAAGAAATCCGTGCAATGCTATAAGAAACCAGCCGGAAACTACAAACAGAACCAATCGTTTTGCGCAATCGTGCGATTGCACAAGCTGTCGTACTTGTATTAAAAACTCCGTAGAACAATCCGGTATCTTGTCGAGTTCATGGCAGTCAAATCAACCGATTGACACATCCCCAACGAGTGTATCATGCTTAGTTAGCATCCTCATATTTTACTTTTTAGCACCTAGATTCTAGATTACTTTGACCTTAAAGAGCTTTAGACCTTCGATCCACTCATGGTTTCTACTAGAATAACCGATTTACGAGATTGTACGTTCGCGCGTTGAAAGGCGTGTATATATTTTCAGTATACAGGCGTGTACATTTTCATTGCGAAAAGAACGAATTTGCAATTCGTGTGGCTTTACGTACAATTTGATTGAGACAATTCCTTTCCTTGGAATGCAGTCAGGGTTACAAAACCGCAGTTGCCCGAACGTACACTGTATCATCGTGTGTTTCTTACACAGTCATTGCAAAACGATGAGGCAAATATTACCCATGAAGTACAACCGGTGCGAACACACATTGCCGGACACGACGGGGCTGGTCACTTCGACAGTTTTAAGATCACTTTCACCCACGGCCAGGGCCGGCTTCAGGCCTTGCCGATCCGAAAGGCCATCTCGCTGCCAGACAGAAAAAAACGATTTTAAATTATTCCGTTTTAATATTCGGTCCTGGTGGGATGGCAGATCGATGTATTGCCTTTCATTTTCGTTTGCGGTATCTAAATTTAAAAATTTAGAAACTAGCTGAAACTATCAGATCGGAATGTTTGTAGAAACTGAGATATTATAGATTTAATATTATACGAAAAAAAAATTGCACTGTACAGAATAATATAGCACAGACATGATATCGACGTAATATTTATTTTTAAAACTTACATGCCTTATAATTTCGATTTTTTGGGATTTTTATGTTATAAGAAAATTGCTCGATTCTATACTAATAATATGATTATTACCTTATACCTTACATAAAAGAGGAGAGAAATTCAGATACGCTCTAAAATAATATTGCCTACAATGTATGTATGTATATAATGATTGACGATTAGATTGAAAAGTCCAAGGTGTATAAATATAGTGAAACCGACCCTGTTCGTGGTCCATTACCAGTAGATACTGGCCCACTCTCTCGACACGTAAACGCAGACTTTTCAAATCGACATCATGAATCGACATCACATCCTTGTGACGTCTTATATACAACGTAATCGTTAAGCAATCAGAACCATGAGATAATAAGTGGAAGAGCTCAAATTGAGTGGTTACGTCATACTTTTGATGCGCAATCCATTAATATCAGTGACATCTTAAGGACGAGGTCAGCACATAACGGAAATTTCCGTAATCGATATTCCTATATTTGAGCAATTCAGAATTTAAAGACCTTTAACTCTGTCTAACGTGAGCAATTAAATTAATAATAAAAATTTATAGAGATGATGACATTTAAGATTTAAAAAAATTCGAAGCCTAAAATCTTGATCTATGGTTGTTTGAATAATGTATTACAAGAAATAATGTAATATAATTATGATAGTAAGAAATTTATTATCTTGAAGAGTTAAAAATCAAATAATTAAGGAAGTAATTTCTGATCTTTAGTACAACGCCTATATAATACTGACGGTTATTCGCAAAAAATAATTCTTTTAATATTCTACTGCAAGGATGAAAGAAGTAAATAAACATATGTAAAAATATTTCATTTTTATAAAAATTTTCCATTTAAAACACAATAATGTGTCGACGAATTTCTAAAAGAGAGATTTTGGTCTCCAATGGATCCGGTTTATATATAGTTTTATAATTTGTAATTTTTAATGAGCATGGTATGTGAAAATTAATTCGTTGATTATTTCAATATTTATAAAAAAAAAGGGAGAAATATCCTGAGGCATCTATAGCTATACTATTATTACAGGGAATCGAGACGTCATAAAATGAATAATAACGAGGAAGATTATTAATTTATAGCAAATCAATTTAAATGAGATTAGTTTCCTTGGCCTGCATGCGACAAAAACTAGAATCGTATACTCGATCCTAGAACTGTTGCCACAGTTGCTTCCTCATATCAGTAAAAAGTTCGTTAGCATAAAGTCACCGGCGAATAACAACGAATAAAAAACAGCGTTTCTGAGAAGAGAACGAAGTCGATAATTTCTGATAAGAAGCAACCGGCCAAGTAATTAAAGCTTTGATTGCTGTCTCGTGATACGTCAATGGTTTTTCTTTTATCATCAACGACTATCAAGTGTCTTCTCGAGACAACGACGCACGTAGAAAATGATATCGATAGAAGAACTCTCTTCCGGCAATCATCGTCGTTAATGTACATATATAATTGTTTATCTGCGTACAGATATCATCAAAAGTAATCTAAATAAAAACGTTATAATGTATAAATGTTTTCCATCTCTTCTCAACAACGAAAGCAAATTAACTCGGAACGAATACTTGTTTTGCTGAGCAGATTTTATCCATTTGTCACTTAAATAAATTTGAAAATTGTATATCCCCTACACAGACATTAAAAAGATTTTGCAAAAGCATCTAGACGTATGACTTGCGTGACTGTAATCGGTACAGATACAGCTGGACCGAATGTCGTAAAGGGCATTAGTTCGGTACACATTGGACATTCTAATGATTAGAGAGATTTAAAAAAAAAAAAGGTCACATGACCATTCCGTGACATTCTTGAATGGGATCAAAACGAAGGTCGGGATAATCCGGGTTGAGGTATCATTAGAGAAAAATGTGAAAGGTTTTACAATTGAGATGGCGTTCCCCACTAAATACGCGATTCCGTTTTTATCATTCTATTGAGCGCAACAATATTTATGTTTGTTTTCTCTCTCTTTTTTCTTCATATTGGACTAAATCTGTCATTTTACATTAACATATTGCTTAAAAGAGAATCGTAAAACTTGAGCAATTGCAACCGCGATATTAATACAAAAAAATTGATTTTATAGCTATTATAATTCATTTTTATCGCGTTTTTTATTTTTTGTTTTTCTCGAGCTGTCGTTCTACAGTCAAGATCTCATCTTTTGAATTACTAAAGATCTACGACGTTTCAATATTAAAATTTTTAATAGTTTATATTTTACTTATTTTATTTTTCCAATCATCAGATGAGATTTACATTCTAGATTTTTTAAATGATATGTATCGATTATATCTTTAGACGCATATCATCAGTGATCGTTTAATGTTATTACATATATTATCATGTATCACACGACATTGATAAATTGTGATATGAATATATTTAATTGTCAATTTCCATATTGTTTTTTCCAAATTATTTTTCTTGCTAATAAAATAATAAAATTGTTTGCATTATGTATGTATGATATGTATAGTACGTATGATAAAACAAAATTGAGTTCATTTACATTTCGAATCCTCTTAACGTTATCATAAAGTGGCGTGTTAATTGTAAAATCAGGCCGCCTTCCACAAACGAAGCATTCATTTAAAGCTAAGTATGTGTCTGATATCGTGAATCCATAAATCGCGGCGGATCCATAAATTTGCGGATTAAATGATCTTTAGGATGGGTGTATCCAGATATTTTAGTCTATCTTACGTACACTGAAAATAACGTCAATTAATTTTTATTCATTCCTTGAGTTGGCCAACTCATTAGCGAAGAATCCAAGTCGTCAGATTATAATGAAGATTTGGTCGAAAACAATATTTCCATACGATAGGACCGTAATTAACTATTGATGATTGAAGTCTTCTCATTTCATAAATAGCATAGCTATTGATAGCTTATAAGAGTTCGCGAGGTTTAAAAAAAAATACAATAACTGCTTGGTTAAATTAATTAAGTACAGGTAAATGATTTATTACATGCAACTTTAATTTATATATGTCATAATTTCCATTTATATATGTCATGTGTCTGCGAATATGTAATTTACAACATCTTTCTGATTTTTTGCATATTAACTGCAGAAATTATTATATGATTGTTGTATGATTGTTGTACAAAAGATATTTATAAAAATTTATATTGCATTGTAGATTCCAGATTATTTGCTCAGACTTGTACAAAAGTCACGAATAGAAAAAAACAACATGTTACTTATTAAAGAGTGACTTATTAATATATTCTCCAATGATATTTTTCCGTGAATAAAAAAAATGTATAAATTCTCAAGTTATTTCGGAATATTTCTTCTTTCAATTTTAATTTTTAATTTTATGAAGATATATTATTCAGCCATAAATAACACTGTCCATAGCTGATTCTCAATTAGCATGAAAATTTCATTTAGCTTATTACAATGTATTAAAAAAATTGGAAAGTAGTACGAATACTTCTTTAAGTATATAATTCTATAAATAAAATTTATTTAAAGATATCAAGAAAAAAGAACCCAAGACATATCTCCTTCGATAACATTGAATTATAAAATGAAACACAATTTATCTGTTGTACTGCTGTTTCTCTCTCCTTCATTTACAAAATGTTGACGCATAAATGGTATGATATTCGCGTTATGCATGATAGGCAAGCAAAAGGAATCATTTCCGAGTGCAGTTAAGAATTACGGGGAGAGTTCGATGTCAAGTGTGCATGTGACATGCAATGATTCCATTTCCTTCTTTATTGTAGTATCAGTAAAATTGCACAAAAAGAATGCCGAAAAGCTTTGTACAGTCTTATAGGACATATAAATTATAACGACAAACTTCAATAAACAAACGAATCAAAGCGAATGTTACGAAGAAAAAAATGCGAGTAGTTATGCAAATTAAATATTATTTCCGGAATCATTAATTGTGATAAAAAATTTATATTCCTTTGATTAAATATTAGCAATTTATTTTGGAGCGAAATTTTAATTTTACTTAATAGTTTTATTTTTGCTGCTAACTATAATTAAATATAAAAATTATTGCTGTTTACTAGAATTACTATTCATTATTATAATTTAATCTCACATTCCGCCGAGTAAATTTTAATATCGGCAATGATTGATCGGTTCCAGTCGGAACGCATGTAATATAATGTTCCGTTTCGGTTTGGTATTCCCGGCATTTAGCAATGCGCAATTGGAAAGTAATATATATAAATTGCCCCACATGCTATTGCCTGAAAGTATCCTTTTATAAAATCCTTACGCGACGATAATTTAATTCAAATTCTGTTATTGAGATAATTAACGTTATCCATCTCTCTCACTTCAAGAATCTGTACTATATACAATATTACTTGAAGAAAGCCATAGCGCATAAATGATAGATCGGTATGTAGGCTACGTTGCGGCTACTGGTTTTATGTTTACGAGAATCACACGTTGTGCTCTAATAGTATCTAATAGTGGACGTATGCAACATTTGTATACCGCTAAGGAATCCTTATTTGGCAATTCTCGTTTGTAAGTCGAAAATTTCAAGTAACATGCAGAAAAAGGTTCAAATAAGATCTTTAATGATGCACGAGCGTTTTCACAATAGCCTGGTAACCACGCATGGACGGTCAACAGAAACTTCGACGTGGAATCACGTGCAGTGAGTTAAAGAGAGACTTATTAGAGACATCTCGCACATTGTAGTAAATTTTCCCGGCATTGGCCGGCGCGATATCCGCTTTTTCCGCAAACTGCGAACTTTCTAGCAGTGACGTACAGTTTCTCGGCGCAAGCATGCAGCTGCATCTGTACGGTGCTCGCGCTCGCCGCGCGAGTCATTGCAAAATCGCGATTGCATTTCGTCGGGAGGTGAATTTCCCTACGCTGGCATATGTATACGCAAGACAGAGGGAAGACTCGGCGGAGGCCTATCTATACATATGTATAGATGCTGGGGTAATACTCAGAGAAACTGCGTGCACGGCGTGCGCACGCATGCACGCGCCTATGGACCGCGCGCGCGGATGCTGCGACTCCGAAATCGCGACGGCGACGTTACCGCATCCGCGACGTAACGTGCGACTGCTCGTTTCTAACGCAAAAGAACGCGGATGTCGATCTGCGACTGATTAAAATATGCTGATGTCTGGTGTATCGTTAGACGCACGCTATCCTCATGTATACCTTCTAGCCGCACGTTTCGGATACATATCTCTTTCTCCATCTCGTAAATGTCACGTGAGAACAAGTTTGCTTCAAGTTATTTAAGTTATTTAAGAATTTCAAACGTATTTACAACGGGTCAATAAGAAGTAATAGTTAAAAAATATTTAACAATGAAAACATTAACTTTAATCAATTGTTTTAATAAATTTATTTATCAATTATTTCGTTCTCGCGTGTGCTTTTATTCTTCATATTAACAGATAATTTGCAGAGCACGGTATAGGAAGATCGCTCGATCTCGAGCTTTAATCACGGACTTCCGCACCGAGGGAGACGATCGTGTAATTTTCATTACGACGGTTATCGTACACGAGATGAATGGTCGGTGCGAGCGATGAACAGATTATTCGCGCAAATGATCCTGTATCCACTTTTCGAAGATTTTTTTAATCTGCTGCAGGCCGGAAACAGATTATTTTGAATTCTTATGGTGTATCGCTGATAAAATAAAACTATGAAATTAAATTCAATGGAGAAGAATCTTTTTATTGTTTATTTTGTACTGAATGCTTCGGTAATTTTTTTTTATTGAAAAAATAAAGAACTTAAAAGTGAAAACGCAGCTGGATGCTTCAAAGCGACTTTCAACTTTCTTAGGCTTCGGCTCTCAGATACTCGTATTTTAATAAACCTGGTGATTTGTAGATATTACGCAGATTTATTTTCTGATTTGTAAATCGTCAGGCTTTTAATTCTTAAAAATTTTCAAGTCTTCTTTACTATTCCTCTAAAAATTCGCGGTTTAAAAGCTACAGTAAGAAGTCACTTTTATTAATATTATTTCCGGTGCGCGGGACTACAAGGTAATAGCTTGCAGTAAAGCCAAGAGTCCACAGGGATTACGATGTAAGCTAACCGCGAGTTATGTAACCAGCGTATACTGAACAGCTCCTTACCCAGTAAAGAGGGAAACAATGAGCCGTTAAGCATTGCTTGTACAATTACCGGTAGTTAGAGCGTGATAAGTGATATTCAATAACTTTTGTCGAACTATCATGATTAAAGATGGTCAACTATGTTCACACTGCACGATTTTATGTTTTTGAGAAATTGCAAATTAATTTCATGTAACACACAAACAATCTTCAAACGTTATCCGCAGCTTTAGCATGATTACAATCGATGATCAATAATCTATTTTTTATACATTTTTATATATATGTATAGTGTATGCAATGAAATTAAAGTAACTTCTGGCAATACGGTAGCATATTTTTTAAACAACATCTACATTACGAAAAAATTGTTCATGAAAAAATTGTTCATTTTTTTTATTAAAACAGAAAATTGGTTCAAATTTGTATTTATGTATATAACACATAAAAATATTATTATTAATATAACAGTTTCTCTTGGTTTTTATAATTTTGATAATTACTTTTACATAAACACGTCAATAAACAAAAGTCAAATGATTAAAATGATTGGTTGGCAAGTAGAGCACCATCCGGATTATCGGTCGTTTGCGCGAATATCGAAAACGCGAGCTCGACCGAAGTGAGATCAATCTGTACTTGTAAAGCACGCATCTTCTCGAGGTCAGATTAAGAAATCGAACTTCAGGCGCGTCTGTTCAGTAGCCGGTATCTGAGAAAGGAGAGATCGCAGGTGTTGCGCAACATTCTGAGGTAATTTATACCACTCATGGTTAACAAATACCACGTACCGTAGCTTTGTGTGAGCAGCACAAGTTATTTTGCACTCTCTCCTTGGTATGCGAACTATAAATTGCCGAACAAACGTTGCGTTTGCGATGTTGACCCTTCCAATCGTGGTGCTCATTACCTTCATGCTAAGATTTATTTACACTACGCGATCTTAAGACGATATCTCACAATACATATGCACAATTGACTCCTGTAATCGATACGTTCTACGGCTAAATTGATAGCTGTTGAGCTGTTTAAAATTGCTTTAAGATAGCAATCTCTTAAAACACAGCCAATTGTTTAAAGAAATTCCACGTTTAATCTAATTATTTTTATGTCGTGAATCAAATAATTACTGTTATTGCGCGTTAAGAGCCTTTTGCTTTCTTAACAAAGATTGAAAAGCGCAAATAAATCTCAATTTGTGTTGAGTTACGGGCTTCGTTAAACTGTTGCTTGCAAAGAGAAATGGTCGCAGGAGCTATGTGAAACTAATAGAAACTATAATAGTGGAGAAATTATGATCGTCGCCGACCAATATTCACCGATATCGCTTTGAACTAATTGGTGAGAAATCGTGAGAGAGAGAATGCGGATATTGTGTTATGTATATTTGAACAGTGAATGTTTTTCTCTGTAGGAAATAACAGGGATGGAAATGGAGAGATAGGTTGCTATTTGTTTAATTGGACTTTCAGTACTTGAACATAAATTAAGAGGAAATAAATGTGCAAATTGATGGGGAGCGTTGAATCAACAGAATAATACATACATCCATGTATAAATGGATCGAGAATTATGTTCAAGTGATACATAGCAAAGGAAATATTTGCGCGTCAAATAAAATTTCCGACTAACTGAAAATGACGACAAACTTGTGTTCAAAGAGGGAATAAGGACGATTTAGCAACGTAAGATATTTTGGAAGTGTAAACTATTAAATAAAGATTGGAATTTAAAGACTATAAAGCGCGGCCTTGATTTGTAGGCCTATTTATTTATTAAAATGTTTTTGCTAATATAGACCTTCGGGATAAATCATTCGCAATCAATACGTGTAAACAACGTTTCTGTTCAGATATTAAATGACTCAAGGTTGATGAGAATCGTTAAATGCCACAGGGCAAATTTCTCGATCGATAAAATTTTTGAAGGCGGTCATTAATAAAATTGAAAGTAACAAGCACGATCGTTAAAATTCTTTTTCTTTCGTTTTAGTATTTTCATCTTCATTCATAATAAGAAAGAGAGAGAGCGAGAAAGAGAAAGAGAGAGGGGGAGAAAGAGGGAAAAAGACAGGGAAAAAGAAAGAGGCACAAAATTATCAGCACAAGTTGATTGGGAAAGATCCGTACAAAATACAAGTATTTCTATCATTTTTTTTCTGCAGATATTTACATTTAATGTTAGGGTATTTTCCAGGATATTGCACTTTAATGTATGTACAATGCGATGCGTTGCGTCGATGCTTTAGATGGCAATTTCAAAATTGCATCATTAGCGTCCTACATTTAATTTGGGAGTGAAAGCATGGTGACCGACTTATACGCAATGAAGAATTTCCAATGATACTGGATCTCGTAAGAATTATATAATAAACTGCTCGATTTATCACATAGGTGATACAATATATTTGATCTGATATCAATTTGAAAATTTTATAATATCGTATAATATCGATATTAATAATGGGTTTGCTAATGGATAAAATATGCAAATGTCAATCGGTCAATGTCAATTAACTAGTTTCACACACCGATTTATACTTATATGTACGTAATAATTGTGAAAGTTTTATCTAAGATTAATAATAATAATCAAGGAAATAGATGTATTAATATCCGGTCGAGCTGGATATTTTTGCCTAATAATCTTTTTCCTGATTTAAAATTTATGTACAGTATATACACTTTTCACTTAACAAGATATACGCCGTTAGTATCGAACTTGAATCTCAGTTTAAAACTAAAGCTGGAAAAATAGAATTATATAATTAAATTCATAATAAATTAAGATAAAACTGATACATATTTCTAGAATTCTCCCCCTCCCATTCACTACCGCAAAGGAAATGTTGTGAAAAATATTATTCCAAGGACATAGATCTAGATATCCTGATAGAATCTAGATATCTAGATAAAAGAAATGTAAATTCAGACGAAAGAGAGTATCAGGCTTAAAAAAAGTCAGTTTGACCGGATATTAGCACATCTTTTATTTTCTTGATTGTTTATCGTAATCATATCTTATCTAATATATGATTAATAATAATAATTATTCATGCAGCAAGTGTGAAACACGTGTCGAAACGTTGACTTTGAAACAAAAAAAAGATGAACGACTACCGCGGTTTTTATTGCATATAAAAAATATAATAGAGAAGAAATAGTGATATTATTTATTAACAATACGTACTTTGTACTTTATATCATGTCATTATAAATGACATTAATATTATATTAATAATCAGTTAATTATTATGCAAAATTCTGAGAAGCATCCTAGCTTGAGAATAATAAAAAAATCATTCTTTGAAAAAAAAACACACACACACACACACACACACATTGTGTGTATATATTGTAATTTGTCATATTTTATTATAAAAGAATAAGTAATATTGTACTAATTAAGAATTATTCGTATTTTATTTTAACAATTCTTTGAAATTAAAAATGATATGAGTTCCTTTGAAAGGCATTATCAATAATTACAGAACATACGTATACGTTTTATCCGCACACAATGTCGGCAAGACTTGATACTCGGCACTAATTTTCAATGTAGGTCAATGCTTGTTCTATGAGAAATACTGGGTACCTATAGTGTCGACATCCATAAAAAAAAAATCGTTTGCGCAAACATGCATTGAGCGTGCGTATATTTAGCATCGGTGCGTTTTGACACCTGCACCGTTAACGCTACTATCACTTTTTTGCAGGCAGGATAGCAGCGATCTGTCTAGGTCTTCTTGCACTTGTGATCGGCATAGTGCTCAGTAGCATACCATGGGTTGATTACCTCATCTTGAAAGTAAGTATGAAACTTTTAGTACGTACATTCGCAAAACGATTCGATATTCGATAAATATGTATTACAGTCATCGTGACATTTTGAGAAATTGTATAGATCTTTATTTATCGGTATTAAGAAGATTTAAAAGGTTGTATATTATACGAATATGTAATGTGATCTCTTGTTCATGTCAGGATATTTTACAAATTGCAACAAGTATATTTATCACCTTAAAAAAAAGAAAAGAAGAAAAGAGAGAAAAAACAAATTAACTTAATATTAAATTTTTTAAACACAATTCTGTTGCCGATTGTCTATTAATTTTATCGCGTTTAATCGTAAAGCTATTGTTTTAACATATTTTACTTTTGATTTTACTTTCTATTTTACTTTCAAAATTAATGATATAAAATGATATAAAATTTAAATATAAAAATTATATTTAAATAAGGCAAGCGCATTTAGACAAAGTAAGTCTCATGCGATGAATATTTAATATTTTTACGGCACGGTTTGTGTAAAGTGCATTTGCATTCACAGTAAATACCTTGTAAATGTCTTCCATTGTCCAAAGCCACATTACGCACGCAAGTTATGTCGTCTGTAGATAATTTATGTCTGTAAATAAGTAATTGCTATTACAGTAATTATAAATCAAAAATATTATTACAATTTTTGTTTGAACGGTGTTATTTGTGTAAATTCAATTCAAAGATTATAAACAATTCGTAATTTTTAATATAATAAACTAACTTATTAACTGTGATATTATAATTATATCATATTATTATTATTATAAATTATCACAATTAATAAATTATTGAAATCAAATATAGAATTGTTAGCAAAAATTAGTACGTAGACTACACGATTTCTTTTAACATTATTTCACAATTGACAATTTCACATTCTTCTAACATTATTTCTAACGTTTCAACTATCCGCTATTAGATTAACCTCCGGAAAAGTGATTAGATTAATCTCCGGAAAAGCGATTAGATTAATCTATGTTTTGTTGCTTAATTACTATAAGTTTTGCAACATAAATGGAAATTTATTTCCGTTCTTAAACTTTCCCTTTCTGCGCATTTCCTTCTCGATGAGAAAAATCAGAATAAAAACCTCTATTTACAAAAAGAATCTTGAAAGTGACTTCCCACATCAACGATTAAGAAAACAGTGAACATGCTCTTATTAGTTTGCTTTCAATTCTTCTTTTTTTAATTTCTCCGGAAATTATATGAATCGCCAATGAGATAGACATTTGAAATGCAAGAACTTATTCACGTAAGAATGTCAGGTGCTCCATGAAACGATCAATGCGATAAATAATATCGGCCGCTAATAATCCAATTTTCTAAGATAATAAAAACTCTGATCACAATTTTTTTCGAGTTGACTAACGACCATTTTGCATAAAAATATCGTGATAAATTATTCTAAAGGTAACGCAGACGTGCACGTGTACAAATTGCAGTTTTAATGTAAGAGAAACCGTGTGTACGCTGGTAATAATATCAGCAATTCACCGCTCCTTTTCCAGCAACTGCGACTATGGAACGGCTCGCTCTCCTTTCAATATTGGCAGAAGCCAGGCGTAATTCGATTGACCAAAGTCTATATATATAACGTAACCAACACGGAGGGTTTTTTGCAGTATAACGAGAAGCCAAAACTCCAGGAAGTTGGCCCGTTCGTTTATCGGTAAGACCGACATTTATTTATTTAGTGCCGAGGCAATCGAAGAGTGTGGTCTTCTAAAAATCTTATTCAAATATATTTTTCTTCGAATGGTTACGTACCTTTATCGTTACTTTAGTCTTAGTTTAGTTTTTTATTTTATTACTTTTTAGTTATTAGTTCTTTTAATTTTTCTAAAATCTTTCATTTACATTCTAATGCTCATACAAGTTTGCAAACTGTCTGTAGCTTTGTTAGACAACAATAATCAAAACTGAATATTTTTTGTAGAGAAGATATGGAAAAAGTTAACATCGTATTCCACAATAACGGAACCGTTAGTTATCAGCATAAGAAAATTTTAAATTTCGTGCCTGAAATGTCTAAAGATGGAGACCTCAAAGTGATGGTGCCGAATATACCTTTGCTGGTAAGTCAATCAATACAATTAATTAGTTACTGACTGGAGCATTTGTTAAAAATTTGAAGGTATAGGTAAACGAGTATTTTTTTTTTCTTTTCAGACACTTTCGACGCAAAGCAAGAGTCTTCCTCGTCTCATCACAATGGGATTATCAATTTTCTTGAGCGGAATGCACATGAAACCTTTCATTCCTATAACTGCGCAGGAATTAGTCTTCGGATACGACGATCCACTAGTTAGCCTTGGTCATAAATTTCTTCCTAAAACAAGACGGCCCATGAGCAGAATGGGCCTGCTTCTTGGAGTAAGTAGTACTACGTAATAATCATTCACATATTTGCTTTCCATATTTTCTTTATGCAACTATCGTTGTGAAATTCATGCGCTAAATCAACACTCATTTAGCAATTTATAATCCAAACCCTGATTATAGAGAAACGGCACATTAAGCGAGATATCTACGATATATACCGGACACACGGGTATGAAAGAGTTCGGTTTGATAAATCGATTGAACGGGCTGGATCATTTGCCATACTGGCCGAGCGCACCGTGCAATTCCATTACGGCATCGGAAGGTAAAAACCACGTTTTATCTTTATAACATGGGGCGGCGTATTGGAAATTTTAATTTTTAATTGCTCTGAATTTTTGTCGCAATAAAATACAATTAATTAATAAATTAGTGTATTCTGTCACGAGTAAGTGGACTACTTTTTGTAGGATCTTTTTTTCCGCCGCGATACCTAACTGGTGCGGACGTTATTCATGTCTGGGACAAGGATCTCTGTAGGACATTGCCATTGCAATACCGCGGACCGATAGAGAAGGCTGGCATCAAGGCGGATTTGTACACTCCGCCAGATGTACTTTTCGGTCGATCGAACGAATCAATGGAAGACTGCTTCTGCTCGGATGGCATTGCCACTTGTCCTCCGCAAGGCTTGCAGGATATTAGTCCGTGTCAATACAGTAAGTGTTTCACAAAATTAATAAAATCCTTGAACACCGTTCGAACTCTATTAAAATCTTTTATTTCAGGTGCACCAGTATACCTCTCGTTTCCACATTTTTATCAAGCAGATCCTAAGTTGTTAGATGCTGTTGAAGGACTCAAACCGGTCGAGAAACTCCACAGATCATATTTCAAAATCCAGCCAGTAAGAAAAAAAATCTATAGAAAAAATTCTAATCCATATTCTAGATATGCTAAGCTTTCTTGGTACTTGGCTCTTCTGATATATGCATATTTGAAAAAAACAATGTTATTACTACCATAATTAGTTCTATTGTCTATTAAGACTGGCATTAATAAATGGACAAATAAAAAATTAATAAGAAAAAGAATAAAAAATTGAATAAATTATCAATGAATTACTGAATAGACCAATTACAATAAATTGAGAATATAAGTACTGAAATTACCGTATTTAAGATCTAAGATAATTATGATTCTTTTTTTTAATTTCCTTCTTCTAGAAACTAGGAGTACCGCTCGAAGGGAAGATTCGGGTTCAATTGAATTTGAAAGTAGAACGACAGCCCAATATCGCAGTAGTCGCGAATTTTCCTGACATAGTCTTCCCGATCATGTGGATCGAAGAAGGTTTGGAGGAGCTCCCGCCGTCCATTAAGCGATGGATTTACCTGGCGACCACATTCGCCGACATCGCTGTCCCTTGTTTGACGTATGGCACGATTCTAGTCGGACTGACGATTATCATTACAGTGTTCGTGAAGTACAATACGTACAATAGCCCAGTACTGGCGCACGAGGCGATCGAACTCGGCAAGAGGACCATCAGAAGAGGCTCGTCCTTCCTAATAAATGGTCAGCATCGACTGATGGCCGGTCGGGATTCCTACATCTTGCTAAGCAGCAACGACATGGACGAGAAACAGGATATTATGGAGATCTGATGAACATTGTTTTATACGTTAGTAATACTAGAAATGTTATTCATAGAATGAGCGATAATTAATGACGCCTAGTCTCGATTTCTTGTGAAATAAATCAACTTCGATATTACCAAAATTTCGTTAAGAAACAAGACGCATCTTTATTTTCTTATCTCTCGAGGATCGGAATCTGATGATTATTAAAAGAATTTAAGATTGAAGGATTAAAGAATCTCAGGAACTAAGGCAATTAAGATCTGAGGTGTTTAAAATGCATAACTCAAGGCACTTAAGATTCAGAAAATCTAGAACATAAGTTAATAATTTAGATTGTAATTAATTTGAATTTTAATTAATATGTAATTTAAGATATTTAACGGGATAAAGGACTTGCACGAAAAATCAAAGACGCGTGAAGAATAAAAGTACTTTTTAACCAAGACTTTAATCATTTCATAAAGTATATTTTAAGAACGCTTATACAATCTTTCTTTATGCAACTTACTGAAGGGTTACGAAAATTTTTATTTATATAATTTAGGGTGTATTCGGTTTTACAATTTTACCAAATAAAAGCAGAAACTACGTACTATATTTCTAGACTGTAATTAAAATTTAGAAAACTTCAGCATTAGTTATTTAAAATGTTTGGAGTCACATATCATTCTATCATTGCTCAATTTAAGTATTCCAAGATTAAATAAATAATTTAAAATTTTAATATTTTGGGATTAAAAAATTACAAATATATTTTACTGTGTGTCTGTATGTGTGTGTGTATGTGTGTGCACGTGCGTATAATGTGTGTATATATATATATATATATATATATATATATATGTATACACATGGTAAAAGAACTTGCATAAAATATAAATTACTGATTTATCTTATTAAAAAATTGAATTAAAAATTAAAGCTAGGCGTCATTAATTGATATGGCATGGTGTAATATAAAGTGTGTTTTATTTGACTGTGTACACCAAAGTTTCGCTTTTGATGGTCAAGAGGATTATTTCATAATTCACGTATTTCATAATTAACCAATTATGAAATACGTGCAACCAAAATTGGTTTGTATTACGTATATAAAAAGTCTTATTCATTTTATACGGATTTATTCAGTTGAAACCCGTGGAAAGTTTCGTTGTTTAATGGAATTCAAATTCGCCAAAGAATATATATATGTATAAATATATATATCCATGATCTTTCACAATATGTGAAAGTAACAGACAATCATTATAATACTTTATAGCAATAATAAACTGTAATACAATATAGCATTATCCATTATCAATTATGGAAGAAAAGACAAAACTTTTGGGATATGATGGGCGCTTGGATAGATAAACTATGATCAGGAGTTACCTGATAATTTTCAGTAACGTGAGAGATCCCAAGATCATGTTAAATATGTTATTGTGTCTGTGATTCCGTTCTTATTTATATATAATATGTAATATGCACTTGAATAAAGAGCAACGAGGGGAGAAGCTTCATTGGCAATTATGTGAATGGATGAAACTTTCACTTGTAGCGATCGCGGCAGAATTGCGCGTAAGACGATGCTTCTTCTCAACGTGTCTCACTCGTACTCGGCCATAAAATCTAGTGCAATATTAGTAATTGTATGTTAAGTATACCATCGCCGACAATGTATGATGAAACAACGTCGATTAGAAGTAAGGTCAGTTGTACCGACAACTTTTGCGCTACATGTGTATCTGCCTAAAGCTAATTTCGGTTAAACACTCGGCGGAGCGCAGTTCTAGCTATAGAGGAATATTGAAAATGCAAATTTAGATAATTATTATATTATGTTAATCGATCGAGTCGGTGCGATGTAAGTTAAAGATGGTTTGACGATTAATCAAATGGGTGATACATCGAGGACGTAATGCGACTACGTATCACATTTTAATACTTGTAATCTATTCCGAAGATGAGAAAACACTGTAAGGTAAGCTTGTTATTGCCTGAATGGAATTTTGTAATTGGATTTTAATAAAATATGTTTATCCAGATATCACTGTACACTTTTCACATTCAGCTGTCATCTACTTTATGTACTTTATAGTATGTAGACTTGTGTGTCTTTCCGATTATATGAAATCAATTTTCATGCGTGACTTATATTTACAATGTCTAAGAATATTATTAATGTAGTCGACGTTTTTATTACAGTTCTTCGTCGCCGTAAGTGAGAAATAAACATCGACGCAATATGCAGGACGCAGTAGACCTATGATAATTTTATGTAAATGCATCGGTTAGTAAATTTATTTTTGTGTCGATATTGCAATCATTGGAAATTTCCGCAAGGTTTTGGTCCCAGCGACGAATATACCGTAAGTATCTTACAAAAATATAATGAATTATAATGTCTCTTCGATGTTTTCGCGATCACAGGATTGTGCATGTTTTCGACTGAAAAGCAAAAAAAGTATTCAATAATAATTGTAAAATAAATTATTATATTAATATAATAACTTATTGTAAAATAAAAAATTATATTAATATAATATAGATTCTGTGAAATATTTCACATTATTATATATCACATTATTTCAGTTGTACCTTAGCTTTTAGATTTGTGATGCTGCTTGCCTTTTTAGTTCCATTCTGTACTTCTTGTCGTTTTCCTTTAAATAACTTCGCCATAGCTAGAAGACAATAATCGATTACACAATTTTTATTCGTAAATTTAAATACTCTAAAATTAATTGTTGATTTCAAAGAATATAAATGCTATTTTATAGAGTGAATTTTTGAAAAAGAAATTCTTATTTTACCAGTTCGCGGCGGCGGAGATTGTATGACGTCAGCGTCGTCCTGCGTGCTGTCTATTTCTGCTTTCTCTGGTACTTCAGCATGTTCATCTTCTTCGACTTTTTCTATCGAATTCTCGATATCTTCTATAGTTTTCTTCGAAATTGCTGATACTATTGATTTTCTAGCTGTCTTTGCACTTGAATTTTGTTCGTTGCTCGTCTTCATCTCTTCGTCATCTTTTTCTTTTTCATCCTCTTCGTTCTCCTTTGAAGATTCTTTTTCGTTGCTCGTTTCTTCGATACTTCCAGATTTTAGTCTCGGTGGTTTTGGCGGTGGTATAGGATTCGTCATTGTTTCTGGTTCCTCTTCCTCTTCTATCCTCGAGATTCCCATTTCTGTTGAGTTCTCATCATCTTGTGTTGCTGTCACTGCTGTCATTTCCATACTTTTATTTTCTTGATTTTCATCATTTTCGTTAATATCTATATTTTCATTGTTTTCAATATTTTCATTATCATGGCTTTTATCATCGAGATGATCTTTTTCTTGCGAATTTTCTGGAGTAATTTCCAAAGACGGAATCGCAACTTTTTCATCATTCACTGAAGATGAAATTTTTTCGTTATTAGTATTTGTATTTTCTTTTGTTGAATCTTCCGAAGAATTCATTTGAATATCATTATTATTGGATGATTCACTATTTTTATCAGGCTGATGTGAATCATTCTTTTCATCCGCCGATTTCTCCGTACTGTCCATTCGATGTTCATTTTGCATATTTATAGGAAGCTTTAAAGGAGGTAGAGAACTTTTTTTCTGTTCCTATAAAATCAATAAAAAATGCATAAACAGTCTCATTGATTTAAATTAAGGAATGATTAATAATTCATTTGTCATGCGCGTATCTGTGCATAACACAATTGTATTTACCATGGAGTCCGATTGCCGTTGTGATTCATAATCTATCTCATGTCTTCGGCCAACTAATATCGTGTGACATCCTCCACAAGCAACCTATGAAATAAGGAAACAATTAGAACACGGTAAAAGTGTGATAAAAATTTATTCAAATCAATAAATAAAGTTACATTCGAAACAAAGAGCTCCTGATATTTAACAGCAAATGTTACTTCGTGAACGTTATTTTCATTTTCTTCCAGACCCAATTTTCCGTGTCGGCCGTCACCACAGGTGAAGAGTTTGCCGGCCTCTGTTATTAATAAATAACGTAATTACTCTCATTAGTAAGAGAGGTTTAAGGATTCAAGAACACAAAGATAAACAGCAGAATTTTAATTACCAGTAAGTATAGCGCTGTGACTTTCACCGCAAGCGATCTTGACAATCTTCTCATCTTGAAGAGCCCCGCGTGGAAGAAGTTTTGGCGTATGTATCTCGTTAAGATTTGTGCCCATACCAAGTTGTCCACTGGCATTACTGCCGGAACAGTAAATATTGCCATTTTCTAAAAATTTATACAATCAATTTTTATTTAAATTGTCATAATCATTTGACATATTATTCCAGAATAAAAAAAAACAATTGAAAAATACGAAATCAGAATTTCTAGCCACTAAAAGATTTGCAAATACACGCCGCAAAGCATTGAAAGTATTGATATAAAATTTTATAGATTTAAACCTGCTAGTATAAGTGTGTGATGACCACCACATGCGATATGAAGTGTCGGCGCCGGCAATTGCATCTGCTTCGGTGCGACTTGCGTTGAAAAGTTGACGTTGATTCCGAGTTTGCCACTTTCCGACTCGCCGCATACATAAACGAGACCGCTTTCTGGAAACAAGCCATGTCGCCGAATTACATACACGCTAATATATTTTACAACCTCTCGTGCTCGAGCGAGCCGCTATAAGCGTGCCGCAACGGAAGCGATTTTATCTTGTGGAAAGTGTGCTGTGACGTCTCAGAATACTTGAGCAGATTCTTGGAACTCAATTTTACTTTTCTCGAATCAATATCTCGAGATATTTTATTTTTTTTTATGATAGTATAAAAGTATGAAAAAAAGATATTTCGTAGAAAAAATATAGAAATATGTTTTATTTATATATATTTCAACTTATTATATAATCTATTCACGTAGAATCATGTAGTAGTAATTGTTATTGAGCATTGCATTACCAGTCAAGAAAGCTGAATGATAATATCCCGCGCTGATTTCCTTTACTGGTTCAGGAATGGGGACCTTCGTAGGCTTGGTGACCAAACCTGAAATCCCTGGTAATCCTAACTGTCCCTCCAGATTGCTTCCCCAGGCAACAACTCCACCGTCGCTCGTTAGAGCCATCGAATGATGCGATCCTGCTGCAATCTGAACTACCCGAGGTCCAGCGAGCCCACAATCGTAGACCAAGATTGGAGAACTGGAGCTGTCACCTATCACGGAATTCTCCCGGCCCAATTGACCTTCTTGATTGCTGCCACATGCGAAGATTTTCTGGGCGCCTAAAAAAATCATTTCACGTAAATGACTGTTTAATTTGTTTTAGCTAAATAGTCGTTTGCATTTTCAACAAATCGTGAGAAATAATCTGTAATTAACTTTCGTTCACAAAGTGTTAATTAAGATATACTGATAATATTAGCTATGAGAATATTTTCACGAGCTATTTGCCTGAAGCTACTTTAATCGATTGATAAATTAACATCTCGAATTCCTACTTAGAAAGCTAGCGAAGTGGCGTGCCATTTAAGAGAATTCTATCCAGTTGATCCCTTCAAACGAGAACAAGTTTGAAGTTGAATGACTCGGCAAATATTCGCCGAAGTTCGTGACACGCAAAGCCACATATAGAAACGGCATGCTCGCTTAATACCTCGTATTTGCTAATGACAGCTATATGTACATACGTATAAGGGGTGTACTAGACATCGTGTTTTTACGAGCTATTGCTTTAGCAAATATAAAACCAATTATTTCATCGAAACCTGCCTTCTCACTTCTCGCGAATGAAATCCTTATAATTTTGCTGAATTAGGAAAATTAACGTTGATTTATATTTTTCCGTTTATCATCAGGAGAAAGTGCGCGCTTGGACTACTCCGTATTATAATAGGAACGTACTCCGTATTATAAGGAATGTATTATAACATACATTCCTTACATTAGTTTCTCACCTGTGCATATTAAAGTATGCGCTCTTCCACATGCCACATGTGTGACTCTTTCCGGTTTCAGAACTAAAACACGTTGGATTCATTTCATTAAAATCACGAGTAGCACTTCATTAAATGTTTTGCAAGAAATTAACCTCGACATTTAATGACTATAAATTTCCGATACCGATCAGATAGCTTTGGAAGGAATTAATTTTCTTTGCAACTATATATTTAACATTAAGCAAGAAAAAAGGATTTAATGTTAAACGTGGAACGTCATCTTATTAATATTTAAATTTACTCTTGAAATAACAACTTGGCTACAAACTTTTTACACACGATGGTTTGCTGATATGATTTTTGTGGCCTAGACCCAGTTGACCCCAATCGTTACTGCCGAAAACAAAGAGTCTGCCAGTTTCTGGAACAAGAATGAGACCAAGGCGGTCCAAGCAAAATTGAAGAATACATTTAGACAGATTATAATCTCGCACGCAGACTATCCCTAACATTAAGATAATATCTGCATTTACGTAACATTTATGTCTCAGTATGCAAAAAATCTAGGATTTAAAAACATCTAGACATATAAATCTACGAGTAGTAAACACGTTACGTAATTATAATTACGGTACTAAGCAGATAGTACTGCAACATACAAGTAAATTCCAAGATTCAAAAAAATTCAGAGAAATTATATGGAGAAATGCATAAACATAGTTTTAGTCGCTTGAGCGGTAATGAAGGAAACGAGCAAAATGAAATTTGCATCAGACATAAGATGAATAAAATACTGATATGTTTTGACAATAATTGAGGAATTTATATAATATTACATTATTTTGATAATTATTTGTAGCTTCTCTTTTATTTTTATATATTTTATTGATGCATTTTTTATAAGCAAGGCATTAACACAGCATGTTTCATTGAGACGCATTCAGCTAATAACACCAACAATGTCGGCTACGTCGACCACTGCGTGTTCAATATCGATTTACTGGACAGTGGATATTCCTATGTATGTAAGCATAGCTCAACTGTATATACTCCTTACACATAGCATGCTACAGAAGCTGTAAATCACATAGAATTACACCCTCGCATTATAAAGTCCACAAATTTTATAATGTTATTTTTAAAATTTTAAATTTTAAATGGATCTCATGAAAATTGATACACTGTATATAATGCAATATACGAACAAAAACAAAGATAATACTTTGCAAATGAATTAAAAAAAACAGGCAGAACGATAGTCCCGCCAAAAATATCATCGTCTGTATTAATTAGCAAGTATCTATCTACTTTGTCTGTCAACATTGCTCATTATCAATACATGCTTTACTGTCAACGCTACACCTCGCAACATTGATTAACGATATTCGATGGAAGGCATAACCAACTATATTGTCTTTTCTTTTTCGTGGAGTCATTCCTTCCTGATAATCTAAGTTAGATCCATTTCAAATTAAATTTGAATTATTTAGAGCCAATATGGTATTTTAATTTCAACTAATGCTGAATTATACCGGATACCGGCAATTAAAGTTACGTTGACTACTCTTCAGACTGATCGATAATAAGTAAATTTCTCCGCAAAGGTACAGATTTAATACTTACGACAAACAATGGCGGAATGTTCATCCCCACATTCGATTATGACGACCGGATCTTTGCGTATGAAAAAATGCGAAGCAATGTTGTCCGCGAATCTGCTACGGCCGATCGTGAACACCGCCCCAGTCTCTACAATGTGTAAAGGTCGATATATCATTAATTATTGAAAGCAGGATCGATCGAACCTTCTATCTTTAAAGCGCGTGAATTTTTTGATTGATATTTGATTGATCTTGCATTTAGATGTTTGATCTGAAATAATGATTGAGTAAACTTCTTTTTAGAATTTCGTTTTGAGTAAAACTTTGTACATAAAGAGAGTTCTTCTATTATTAATATAAATCTGTACTTGAAGTTATGTCTTTATAATTGCTATATTGTCGTTATTATCATCGTCATTATTACAATTATTATTATTATCGTCATTATTAATATTATTATTTCTGCAATTATTATTTATTGTAATTATATGTTTGCAATATGCACGATTGCAATCATTGCGCATTAGTCTTTTGCGAAGCTATAAATGCATTATAAGTATATCTATATTGCATGTATTTGCATGTGAAACTACTTGTAACAATCTTTAATCTCCGGCAGAAGTATATTTAATGTTTTCAGATTTATCACGTATATGGTAATATACATGCATATAGAAAACGTAATCTCTAAAGTTTTTTTTAAATCTACGTTTTAGCATTATTTTAAAAAAAAAGGATATTGTCGAATCGTTAAAAATTAATTATGTTTACAGTAACGGAAGTAATATAGAAATAATTTTTCAAAGAGCTAATTGTCGGAACGTTTTATAGATTTTTTTATTTCTGTGCGTTACGAAGGATTAAGAATATGTTGAATACGATAACGAAATGTGATAATGAAGTTGAGCGCAAGTTTTATCGCTGTATAACCTTGGCATAAATTAGATTTAAAAGGTAACGTGAAGTAAAAAGGACCGGAAAGGCGTTAAGACACTGAATGCCGTCCCAGCGAGATTAACGGTGCTATTTCAGCCTCCCTTGCAAAGGTCAATAACGCAAAACTAGCGATAAATCCTTCGAGATTTACGCTTACGTCTTGCTTATCAAAAGTTCAAACGGCGGTCTTTTGCATAATTCATTACGAATCTGTCCTTCATTGGACAGCAACGATCTCATGGTGAATCATTCTGTTAAAGACTTTCAGAACATTGCGAAGTAAAAAGTATAATTATAACACTCGAATTTTTAGACCTTGAAAGTGTTAGATATATGTTTGACTATAGTCAAACATCACTACAGTTTGAATTAAGCGTCATTATAGTTACAATTAGACACTTTTTTGTTGTTCTCTCCTTCTCATATAGTTGTAAAAGATAACCGGTTCTAAAAATAAAGATTATATTAAGTCCTTAATTCGCTATAATTTTCAACGTTTATCTCACGTTCCATCAGAAATTTTTCAGATCTTTCGAAATCTTCTTACAGCTTTAAATTTCCAAACTTTTATATCTTTAACATTGCATTATTAATTCTCATACTTTATTTCAATTTTAGTTTGATTCTTATATAGTTCGTTAAATATTCTATGTATTTTTTATTATAATTTTGTAATTTTTTTTTGCTTTTAAATTCTCTTAATTCTTCTTATTTCTCGACATCTCTCTTAAATTATTATTTATACTACTGATGTCATCACGTTTCGATTTGTAGGAAGAATCATAAAATTATGAAAAGACAGAAGCAAATGTATTCTATTCCATGAAAGATTGATAGTCCTCGAGAAGTTCACATATTTTCTTAGGTTATTGACCCAAAGGTCGGTTAATAGCCGCCAAATTACTCAGCAAAGCAATGTATGTACATAATCTGATAGTCAATAGCGATCCTATATGGATAGCAATTCATTCATATGTAAAACATTCAAAATGCAAGCAGACTAGGTCATATACGAAAGCACCGTGGCGCATTAAAAAACTGTGTTATATCGGAAAACAATTTAAAATAAAATAAAATTTAATATTTATTCCTTTTACAAGAAAATACGAACTTTCGTGTAGATAACAACGTGCATTATGCTTATTAAAAAAACATTGTTACAGGGCCCTCGGGAAAGAAAAAAACAATTCTCGTTTCGTGTTTAATTAATTCTCTCTGCTATTAACCACGTATGGAACGTAATTTAAGACTCGGTCTTATTACAAACGTAATTACGAGCAGTTTATCAAACGAGTTAACTGCTCCTGGCGAGCAAGAGTTTCCCGTCCCATCGTCATTTATCGAACTTGCAATAACAGCGCGCGATAACGCCGGCCAGTAAGTTAATGATACGAATGCGCGCATATGACTCGCGTGAACCACGACGATGGCATTAGCCGATTAACGAGCGGATTGTGCTGGTAGCGGCGCGCTAGCTACTGTCCGTTATTGAGGACGTTCAACGCCACGCGGATTAAAGCGCCGGCTAAATAAGAGGTTTCGCGGGGGCTTGTTCGACGAATAAGTCGCGACTGTTCGACGGGAAAAAGGAAAAAAAAAAAACTCGATTGCGGACGTTCTGTAAGCCGTGTGCAGTGCTCGTGGAACTCGGCGGCTTAAATCGCGCACGTTTGCAACCCTCGCGATGCCCCTCCCTCCCCCGGTAAGCTTAATTCCGACTCGATTGTCATTTGTCATCGAGTGACTAACGGAACATCCCGCGGACTATACACACTCGCGATCGCTCGATGGCGACGTGAGACGTATCGATTTTCGTTAGTTCACGCCGACACGGCACGGCGAAACAAAGGGGGCACACGTCGGCCGGGAGTTTTTAATAATGCCGGGGGTGCCGCGCGTCGCGTTCGAGGGATCGATTGCGCGCGGGGCCGGCGGCGTTCCGCACGGCTGCCGGTTCCAGATTACGTGCCCCGTAAATCCGCGAGAATATGAGTGAGGAATTTGCGGGTGCGAGTGCGTGTAGAAAGATTCCCTTCTCTCTCTCTCTCTCTCTCTTTTTTTTTTGTCTGTCTTATGTGCGCGTGCTCTTTGTCCTTTCTCTCAAATTGCTTTACCGGGTATGGTCTCTATGTCCGGCAGGCCCATCGCTTGCACCTTGCGCCGCGCAACTTGCAGCCGACTGACCGCCAGGTAAGCAGGCATGGCACGCTCGCCGGTCGCTGGGCGCTTTCAAGCCGGCCACGTATCCTAGCAACTGGAAATCAATTTCTAATGGCAACACGCCGCCGCCGCCGCCGAGGAACACGGCCGCGTTCGGCCACATCGGTTCCTCGACGCCGCGGCGTCGAAAATGGCCGGGGCAGGTCTTTTAGAGTCTCGCTTCTTCTTGCGCGTCCTCGCGTTATCCGCGAAAGTCGGAGAACGGCGGTACGTAACTGTACTTCAGTACGGTTATAGGCTGTTAATACATTTATCAGATTTAGCGTGTCACGTCCCTAATAGCACGTGATATCTAATTGTAAGTGAAAACCGAGCTCGTATTTGCAATACAAAATAAAATGTAAAGTCGTGGGTAACGAGCCGGTAACGAGCAAACACGAACGTTGAGATGTTAAAATTAAAGTTTATTATTTACCAATAAAGAATTATAAAATAAAACGTTTTGACTTTGATTATTCATTTTTTTCAGTTATAATATAAAAATTCGGTCCGCAAAAATGGAAACAAAAACAAAGTCTGATCAACAAAGATTCGTGTCTGTTTCTATCAATGCAGATTAACTTTAATCTCGGTTTAACTTACTTTCTACCTTTTTCAGTCCTAAGAATTAGAAAAAGATGAAAAGTAAGTTAAACCGAGATTAAAATTAATCTGTATTGGTAGAAATGGACATCAAAATCAAAACGTTTTTACAACGTTATTTGCAGACAACAAATTGTATAAAAATTGATAATTATTCCAGAATGCAATTTTATTTCCAATAAGAGTGCAGCGCATTAATTTTAATTTCAACAATATTTTTCGAATCATCTCAGGCAGGTGCCTGTAATTAAAAACGCTCCGATAAATTTTTACATGTTAATACTGCGTCCAGTGTATAGGCAGCGCTGGTGTCACGTGACACCTGCTGCAGTCGCGTCCGTTACATATCGCGCGTCGGTCACGTAGGCTGGTTTTCTATCAGTTGCTCGATTGTTATAATTATTGTCAGTGTTGTTTGTCGTAAGCTCGTTAATTATTGCAACGTTAATTATTGCACGTCATTGAATTCGTTGGCGCGAGGAATATTAGTATAGGTACGAGAGGATTCTTCCACTGTCAGTTTCCTGTCATGTTTCTAACCTAACTCCTCCAAGTTTCTACGCGCTACTCTGTATTTTGAATCGTACGTCCGCGGTAAGTTCGTCGAGCGAATGACTAAAAACGAAAATTTGATGAGCCACGCATCAGAATGCGAGATATTTCACAAAAACGTTCCACTCGTCTAACCTCTAAATTTTTTGTGTTATACGTTTGTGTTTACTTTTGTGTTGAACTTGTCGCCATTATAATATTAATCTAATAAGTTTTTGTTCTTTTTTTTTTATTCAGGATCTATCGTTGGAAGCTGATCTAATACGCCATTGAGAATGGCTGCCCCACCAGTCACAGAAAACACAGAAGAAGAGTCAGCGAAACAAGATGATCCTATGAAGAATTATGAATTCGACGGGGAAACGTACATCTATACCGACAAGGCAACGAACATTACCTATAAGTTTGACCAAGAGAACAATAAATGGGTTGTGAAAGACGATAATAAAACGAGATTCGATAGTAAGAAAAGCTCTGACGGGACAAAAGACAAAGAGGATTCCGGTCTCGAATCTAGTGCGGCTGATCCTTTTGGCTTTGAGAATGACACGCACACTTATACAGATCCAAATGACGGCAGCGTTTACTTCTGGAACAAGGAAAAGAACGCCTGGTTTCCAAAAATTGATGAAGATTTCATGGCCAAGTATCAGATGAGCTATGGTTTTACGGATACGGGTACGCCACAGTCAAAACCACCGGAGCCACCGACACAGCCTCCTCCGTCTTCTCAGACATCCAAGGAAGAAAAGGACCAGAGGAAAGCAGAAGCCAAACGGAAAGCTCAGGAACCGCCAACCTGGTTCGAGGTTGACGAGGCGCATAACACCGCTATTTACATATCTGGCCTACCTTTGGATATTACCATGGAGGAGCTCACGCAACTCTTCACCAAGTGTGGCCTCATAGCAAGGGACGAAAAGGGAAAGGATAAGATCAAGCTGTACAAAGATGGAAATGGAGAACCAAAAGGGGATGCTCTCTGCACCTACATCAAGGTAAGAATGTATGTTTTACGATTTAATTTATATGTGATGCTAATATAATCTATCCTAATCCTCGATTTATTTTTATTATTATCAAATCGACAATATTTGCATTAAATTGGTATACCAGTATTTTATTATACATCGTTAAATACAGAGAGTATATCGATCCTATATTGATATATGTACAAACGAAGCGATGAAAAATTAACGAACACACGAATGGATTTAAAAAATAAAGATATTTTATAAAGAGTTTTGTCTTGCTTTTTGACTAACTGACTGTAATGTGACTATAATTTATTTATAAAAACTATGCACTATAATTGGCGTAAACAAATATCGCTAATACAATTTAATTCATTATTAAGTGTTAATTACAATTAATTCATATATCGCGATTTGTCGCGCGAAATTGTGATAAGCGTCAACGCGAGACTTCTTTATCGATAGATTTTTTCACGCGTTACAATTAATCGTGCAAGATATTGCTTGGCAATGTAATCATTGAAGATAGTTGTAGAGAGATGATTAATTTTCTATAATAATATTATGACATAGATAAGTACAGGAGGAATATTTAGATGTCAGTAATAATATCGAAAGGGTGGCTATATATGCGGCTCATTAATTATTATACCAGTAGATATTCTATTCAGAAACTTTGATTATTTAGACAGAAGAACCTTAAGGAATTTATTTTAAGATTAATTTCAGTCATAACAATTTGATTTCACGATCTTGCAAAATTAATCTTTACAATAATAGTCATAAATAATTTGTATTATAATAAAATAATTGGCAGTTTAACAGTTTCGTTGTAGTAAAAGTTTATCTTTTAAACAGTTTTTCTCTTAACTGCGTGTACATGTTGCGTAACAGAGCACTAATAAGTCGAGACTGTAATTATAAGTAATTGTATATCGATGTAATGGTTCAAGTTTTTCTTTCATGGCTTCAACAAAACCTCTTCCCGCGCGAAGTCATTTATATTATGAAACTGCGAAAGAACATTGTTCATATCCGCTAGATTCTGAGACTGACGTCCGTTGGCTAGAAAAGCGCCGTATTCTCGTCCTTGGGGTAATACTTGGGCGACCCTTGGCACAGGTGATTGTACACGGGTTCTATTCGAACGATGCCGCGTCCGCTCCTTAGGTTGCATCTTCACGCTGTCAAAAATTATTTTGGAAAAATTATCAATTGTAGAACACTTTGATTGCTAGGTGTGATTGCTATTTGTATTTTTTTAAAATTTCTTCAAAATTTTGAAACATATTAAACTTAGTTTAATATTATGGTGTTAGTGAGCAATTATTATAATATATATTAATTATTATTATATATATTAATGATTACTTAGAAGGTGGTCGCGATCCTAATTTGACACCATGGGCCCATTGTTGATTCTCTCCTTGATCTAACCAATTTCTTCTCAAATTAGGTCGATTCTTCTTTCTTTCACCTTGTCTCCTCTGTTCATCTGAATACTTCTTGCCCTTCTTTCTGGGCTTTAATCTTTGGTTTTGCGGCGCAAAGGGGTCCGACTTCTTGCGTCTTCTAGCTGAAAGGATGAAAATATCGTGGATAAATTTAGTGGCATTTATATCAGTAAAGTTATGTATGAAAACTTTTTCTGCTAGAATGTTTCGAATGCATTTCTCACCTAAACGACCGGCGGGCACTTCGCATATATAATGCTTCCGTTCCACACAACTTCTTGCACTCCACTTATATTTCAACGCGGGATCCATTACGATGCAATGCCACGCGTACTTCTTAGATCTCCCGGGTTCCATTTTCCCGAAACTCTGGAAAACCATCTTTTCACCTGTTACACCCCACTCCCAGGCCATTTGTTGCCAGTTGAAAATTCCGCCGATCCATCGTTCCAATTTCGCTGTCGAGATTTATTGATTTAGATAAAATTGAACGATATAATAATCGGATAAAACGGGAACACAGCTTGTACTCACTGAACTGATCCCCCATCAGGTACTTTCTCAGCATCTTGTCTTTTCCATTTCTGTCCAATATTGCCAGAGTAGCATTTCTGTCCTTGCAATGAAAGTACGCGTCTCTCCATGGTGCTGTGCCGGCGCTCAGATAATAACAGAATCGTTTCAGTCGAAAGAATCCCACGGGACACGCGAATCGTCTCACAGGTTCATGTTGTCGTAGTGTTATGGATTGATTAGTCAAAGCACTAATGCCAAAGTTTGGCGGCTCCAAAACGGCCGAGGATAAACCTTAAAAAAAAGAATCAGACGAGTCATACAATAATTTCATTATATCTTGTCAAATTATGACAGTTTAATATTTTTTAATATTTGGAAACATATCTTTGGAATTTTAGAAGAATAGAAAAACTCCGAACAATCCGAAATTTTTTATTTAATTTAACTTCGATCAATCCTAATTGAAAAAAAAATTAATAATGACAAATTTTCATATAATAAAATTGTTGGCGCCTACAATATTTAATCGATTTCTATTTTTTACACTAAACCGTCGAAGTTTTTTTTCAAAGTCTAGAATCTAGAGTATTAAATATTCTAGAAACTCTTTCAAGAAAAAAATCAGAATTTGTAAATTATACCGAAAATAGGATGCTAACTTTACAAACGTGCGTTCCACTCTTCTAGGATCAGTTCTTTCAACTTTCAACAGTTCTATTTTGACGTGAATTTCATGTTCTGATAAATCTCGATATTTTGAAATGCATATTTTTATCTTTTACTTGTATAATTTATGTGCATAATTGATGCGTTCCGAGTGAATACATTTTTGTTCCGTGGCCTTGAGCGGAATTTAAGCATTATGTAATGCCGTCTGCAGTTCATGCGTGACTAGGCGCCACACCATTGCACAGCCAAGATATAATATTGAGCATTAAATTATTCAGCATTGTCTCGTAAAATAGATTATTTAACCCCCCATCCCGTATGACAACAGATTTGCAACGTTCTCAGGTTTATCGTTAGAATGTAAATGCCCCGTTTCGAGGACGCGCCCGTGTTTCATCGCGCGACTTTTGTAATCTACCAAAGTAAACTTATAAATCATGCTTTTATCTTTGTATTCATATGTATCCATCTCAGGCGTATATTTATGCAATTCTGTAGACTTTACTTATCTGACAATGGAAAAGAAGCACATTACATCGATGCCTTGTTATTGAGGAAAAAAAAATTTTTTACTCGTTACAATTTTATGTGATTTATCTGTAGAGAGGATTTGATTGATTCGATCGATTGAAATTTTCAGAGCGTGACAGGTCCTTCGGATCGGTATAAATAGAACAATTTTCTATGATAACGATACGCGATACTGATGCGCGCATACAATAGGTACTGTTATCTACAATTGACATTTAACATCAGATTAAAGTGCCAGTTAATTAAGCTCTCAAGATACAAATGATTCAGGAGATTTTTAAGTATCTTGTGTGATTTATGTGCCCGAAAAGATTTAATAATTTCGAGAAAAATACGCGACTTAATAATTCCACGAAAGCGGAAGGATTTGTCCGGTGTGTGCCAACGTTTTATTGCAAATTAATGTAGCTATTACAAAAGTACATATATAAGCAGCGCAGCAGCGATATGCTGTCAATAACTATTTGCCGTACATATCCAATTAATTACTCGAAGATCCATCTCCGTGAGTCATCGTCGCGTAGACGAACCTCATGGCGCGCATGTCACCATAAATTCCATTTATGATACACAACCAGTATCGTATGACTATTAATAAATACCAGAGATTTAACCTTTCCGCCCGCAGGCCTCCAATATGGAAAACACATTCTCGTTCGCACGACAATTACGCGTGAAAGATCCGAGCGCTTTTATCGAAGCGCTTTTTATCATATCGAATCCATAGCAATTTCCAGCGCGGGTAAATCGATGAGGTAAACAAATCCAAGTAAGTGGAAAAAGGATATTAGGCCTCCGTAAATCTACTTAAATCGGAATAACGTAGCCGCTTTAATATCACGGTATCAGTTTTGACCTCGATAATAAATGACGCGAGGTTAATGAATTGGAAAGCAACTTTAGCTGCGCGTTCTTCTTTTTTTTTCTCCTTTTTATTATCTTCGTAATGAGCAAAAAGAGAAGAGAAATTAGGCATACGTGAAATTATGAAATACCCCCAAAAATAATGTATTAAAAATACTGTTCAGTCGAAATTGAACGCATGGCGCTCAGTATTTTTTTCAGTATTTCTCATTAAATTGCTATTTTATGCATTTTTCTTGGACAAAATCATTGTTCATATTGTTAAGCAAGAACCTCAAATAACACAATGTTGCTTTACTCTAAATATAGCTTAGATTTCTCTCGTGTAAATCTTTTAAATGGACATTTAATTGCTGATGGGAGGGTTTTGATTTTAAGCTACGATACATGTGTACAAGTATGATATATAGACCAAGGATATAAATGGGTCAGTATCAGATAGTTAATCGGTTAGCTAATGCCCGGAGCGCATGTTAAAGCATAGCGATTGCACTCGAAGCCGTCGAAGCCTTCAAACGCACACTTACACTCAGAATTCTGCGAGAACTGGTTTCTAGGAACAATAAAAACCAGTAGCACTGTCCACAATTCCACGCCTCTTAATTATAGTGTAATCGATTTTAGTTAGTCATCGACTGAAAGTAGCACTGCGCATGAACAAATTCGAATGAGCTCTACAATTGTACGGAAAAAAGCTTCGATGCGGTTAAATACGATTAAAATAATTACGAAATATTTCCTCGTTTAAAAGTTCCATTGTAAAATTGCTAAAAAAGATTCACGAGATATTCTTTGCCAGAATTTTCTATGCGTTCAACTGCACGTGAATTTACAAACTATGCTAAAGTTTCTTGCTTTGGACGCCGCGATATACGACTTATTTTAAAATGCGAGACATAACAAACGAGATGGTCAGCGCGTACGTTGCATATTTCATTTCGGCAGGAAATTCAAGTTCCGAGAGACCGTATTTAAATCTCTAACGTGAAAATTCATTCTAGCTTCCTAGTTTTTAGAAAATATGATTTAATACGAACGTTAATGATAAAGTTACATTTTCTCTGTTTCAATGTTTCTTATGTATTTAAAAATTAAATTTAACAACAGTCCGATCAATTTTTTTTCTTAGAAACATTACATTTATGAGTCGGAAATAATACATTTTTCTTCTTGTTAAATTCACACATCTTCTTACAATTAGTGTAACATATGCGTCCTCTTATCACACAGGTGCGCAAACTGTTGCCTGATACCGAAATAACTTTTGCGTTAGAGGCAGAAAATACCGTGGAAGCGGCGGCTTATTCACATAAATATTCAATCATATAGGAAGTCACGCAAAACTATTTTTTTTTCTATTTATAGCTACGTAAATATGTAATCGGTAGATAATTGTTTTTTGCAATGACACGAATTATTAAACTCCTAAATGAATAATATTTTCGTTGAAGAAGAAAATATAGGATATATAAAAAAATATGTGAAATAGATATAACTTTTTTTTTTAGTTAGCAATATTTGCGTGACTATGTCACGTAGTTACGAATTGCAAATATCACGGGTCATAGTCGATAAACTCGCATAAATAACCATCGTGCGCTCAAGCTAGCTAGAATTACTTCAAGTTTGTAAAATTGTAGTTGAAGTAGATAATTCTCGTTTGCAGCATCCATTATCGATATGTTGCATGGCTGTGTTATAACCTTCGAAGAAAGGTCTCGCGAGTTATCCGATATTTTCAATCACATCCCTAATCGACTGATATCGATTGTCGCGACGAGAAATTAGATTTATGGTGTATTACTGCATGTCTACCCACAACTTGCGCTTTCATTCATACAACGTTTATAGCACAAGGCTAAATCTCGGTTGCTTGGGTGGATATTCTTCTCATTTTCAGAATTTATCGTCGCTTTCGCGAACGAATTGATATTATCGGTAATTGATCAATTAACCTTTAATTTTTATTCACCGTGGTCAAAGAAAGTTAATCGATTCAAGTGGATTAAGATTTTATTCGTTATAAATCTTCAAGACTGTAGTCATTCGATTTTAACAAATTATTGAATAGTTATATAATTTTTATTATGAAATAAAGTTTCGTTAAAAATAATTAAATTACACGATCAATAATATTTCTGAATATGACGATTATATCATTGACTAATTTTACGATTGTTACGATCAAAGCTATTCTGGCTACAGATCCGATTTGATGGTATTGCTCCTGCCTAGATTCGATCTCGCGAAAATAGATCGCTACATCTGTTCAGAAACTATATGTCTGTTGGAGTAGGACACGTGTTTCGATCGTTAATTTATTCGCGGTTTCCATCAGAAAATACACGGTAAAATATGCGCGTCCCGAAACTGTCTGCGCAACGTTTCACCTGCAAGTCGTTTAATCTTACATGCAGAAATTTCACATACGTCTCATATAAAGTATGCAGCTCGCATTTCTTTTCGCTTTGAGCTTTTATTGAACTTTAGCCGAGCGTTAAAGTCAACTTTCTCAAGAAAAATGTGAATAAAACATCGTTAGATTAAACAGGATGAATAATCAAAGTACTTTTCTCAGAGGAAATCTTTTCGCAAGAACATACTGTTGGCTTAATTCTGTATAACAGACTTTATATAACAGACCGAGCTACTTTTATTTATTTTATGTTTGCCACATTTAGAATTTTTTGTTTAATGTTGAAAATTTTGACGATTATTACACCTTTATGCAAATAACAATTATACGTCGCGTCTTCGTAACTACCGATCTATATTGGAACTGTCATTAGGCTGCCAATTAGCAAAGCGCGTAACTGCTAATAGATATAAACAACTCAATAGTGTCTCAGCGAAAGATGTTTGTTCACGATTACGTCTACACTTGGTGAATGTCCTAAGCATAATCAAGATTTTAATTATATTCAATATTTTTTTAAGTTTGCAAATTACTATTTTGGTTTTCTGTCAATTTATATTAATTAATAATGATTCAATTTGCCGAAAAATGTTTCATGAAACTGCAGATATTAATTCAGACATGTAATTGTTTTTAATTAATATTACCTATATTTGAGCAACAAATAAAATTGCACACGACTCCAATAAATTAACCGCAAGGTTAAATGCAGGTTAATTATATTTACAGGTTAATTATATAATAATACCAAATTGTGTAATTACGATGGGAATCATAATTGCAGCAGAGAGGAAGCACTGATCCTCTCCCTTTAAATGACTATTATTACTGTAATTTCGTTGTTTCAATACAATCGATCTCCGAACATGTTGGTATATCCATTATAAATTGCTATACTCTGTGCGTGTACATTTTTTAATGCAATATTTATTCCGTAAATTTTTAATTATTTACATTTAAAAAATGTATAATCTTTCTTGTTACCTATGTCTTCGGATTAATCGCGCGCTGCAATCTCTGCGTGTTTACCCACTCACCCGTACTGCGGATCGTCCCTCTCATTGGGATCGTCCGCAATCTGTTTAATCCACTTTGCACACTTTAAATTAATTACCTGCGACACACAGAAACAGGACCCAACACTTCCACATGTTTACTCTACGCGTCGTTTATTCGCCAAGGTGCTCGATGCGAAAATCACAATACGCGTGCAGGATCGTCCTCATTCTCGTTCCTTGAACCTCGTTTCGCTTCCGATTTCACACATTGGTAATCGCCGTATCGTAGATTCGCGAAGTCGTGCGGGGAAAAAAAATCGGCTGATTCGATTTCGCAACCCTTCGTCGTTTTTTCTCGAAGATCGAAGATATCTCTATCGCGGTATAGAATATATACCGAGACTATCCGTCGATCCGAACGATGGGGATCGTTCTTCGTCGGAGGTTCGCGGCCGACTGAAGCCGCCGCTTCCATTCCGCTCGGCGCTTACCTTCGCGCGCTCCGAGCTTACGAGCGGAATTCTCTCGCGCCTCCCCTATCGCCAGACGCTACCGCGATCCTTTTCCCAAGGAGCTACGGATTTGTCTGGCTTATCCTGATTTCGTCCAAAGCGAGCACGCTTTGCACAGTTATATTACGGAGACAACTATTCGCGACAGACTATTCGCGCTTTCACATATTCCGCTTATTTTACAAATCACCTAGGACATTTTTGTGAAGTTTCTCGTAAAATATATTTCATAACAGTTTGCATATATTATAGTTATTTTTATTGCGTTATTTTATACGTTAAAGATTTTCCATCGTAGACGTTTTACTAAAAATGTTTAATTAGAGTGTTTTTAAGTTGGCGCTCTTTTAATACCTGTCGTTCGCCTTAATTAAAGTGATTTCAAAATAAATCTATTGGAATCTATCGCAGTAAATAGCGTACGATTTAATTATTTCTGTTCACGTTTTTCCACCAAACGTCTTAAGACTCAAGGATGTATGAACTTAGCAAGCATAGAGCGTGCGATAATTGCGCGTCAACGATATAGGAATTGTTGAACAAACTCAACGTATAACTGCGTCGACAACTCGCGAAATGTTTGAGAAACTGCGCGTCAACAAAGCCGAAGCGCCTCAACACACTGCAGCTCAATATCACATTATCGTAAAACGGAGCGTAGAATGTATAAGCATTAGTAACTTTGCAACGGAGTAAGAGAAGGTTTCAGGACCACTCAATGCCGAGAGCACTTTATCAGCGATGAGGACTTTGTGAATATCGGAACTGGAACTAGCGAATTATTATTACTGTACTTTCCTGGCGCATTAAACAACGCACATTATGCAAGAAGGAATACAAAGCATGCAAAGACAATCGTTTGTTACTTATGACGCTCATAATTTGAAATTAATGTAGAATCGATCATACTGTATAAAAAAATTATTTATCCATAACCTTTTCGACATTTTTGTCTATCGATTCATTAAATTATATATGGCGGATTATTAAATATCGATTATTAAATATTTACAATGATTGTAATCAAATTAAGTAATGAGAGAATAATACGATTATTCCGCTGACAAATTCAATTTCTACATATAATTCTGTACAATTAGCGATATACATAAGAATATTATGAAGGCGTGACGACCTCAAATTGAGCGTATACCCACTTCTAAAATATCATCGAAACGAGATCTACCAGACGAACGTTTCCGTTTAATGGCAGACTGCCAATTGGGTACATTAACGTCTATCTGTCCGATAGTATCTTTTGGAGGGTTAACGTCTAAATGGAGTTGATTAGAATGTAGTAACGATTGTAGCAACGGGAAAGCAGCAGAAAATGTCAGCAAATAAATCTGAGATATCTCGCGAGGCTAAAAGCGCAATTTGCCACCGTCGAATCAGATTTCGCGAATCTGAAGTTTAATTATTCCCACCGACTTTTATCGCTCTCAGGAAGATTTAGAACAATGCAGGAAGTATGTTAAATATGGTGTGCACTCGAAAAGTGTAAAATGCATTCTGAAAATCCCCCTATCGCATTGCGTGTGTCAGAAATGCCGCGTCTGTTCTATTTTATCTCTTGAAAAATTCACCGACTGTGCATATTCGTGATAACTATTACGCACTGCATACGACGCCCTTAATCACTATCGCGGTTGCATAATTTAGATAAATCCGCGTTTCTCTCCTTCTTTCGCACGAGGGACAGCTATTTTTTGCATACGCTTTCACGCAGTAAAATTAAACGGTGACAGCTCTTATAATAGATGATGATAATAAAATTATTAAAAATAAATGAAATAATTGTAATATAAATAATATAAATTAAATAATAACAAATAATTGTTAAAATAATCTAAATTTAAATATTGCATGTTCAATCGCGTTTAAATGATCTACTTAAATATTGTGCGTTAATGTTGGAATTTAAAAAAAATTTGATACATTTGTGACATCAAAGCATTTTATTCTTCTTTTTTATCACATAAATACAGATCGTGTTTTCGTGGGTGACGACGAGAGCAATGTTACGTTCAAACTACTATGACGGCGATTCATTTGCACATTCCTGATGCTTTGAAAGGTACACCGGGAATGCTGCAATTCGCGGAATTGCAATTTGGGGTGGGCTGACGACTGCGTGCTTGAAATCACAACGGTACGATTGACAGATTCAAGTAATTCTAGATATTGCATCAGGCATTATGGAGATGTAGATGCAGTGATCATGTTTATGGCTTGAGAATCACCGTGACCATACGGTTACGTCAGTATAATGTTATGTCCAGTCAGCCATTTAAAGGAGTTAGGTCATTTTTTACACATTTGAATAATCTCATCATATCTACGTCCATTTTCTGAATTTTTACGCTCTTCAGCTTGAATGATTTAATCCTTCTTTCAGCATGAGTTTTTCGAGATATCAAAAACAAATATTTAACATAGGATAAATATACTTTATTTTTTCACAAATTAGATTTTATTTTCAATATTTCACATTTAGACACACAGATCTCAGTAGCATAAATGAAGAGATGACAGTAATTCTTGATCAACAAAGTCAGAGAAGTGAGTTGTAAAAGTGAAATTGAAATTAATCGATAATGTACGACTAAGAAAAATAGAATAATACACCTTAAAAAATTTAATCACGTCGTAATTGGCGAATAGCAAATTGTTGCTATTTGCCAATGCAATTGAATCGTCGGGAGCTCGATCTGACTTAACTGTCCTGACTAGATTTACAAGCCGGTACATTCTTCTTTCACGTGCATTTACCGCGAAAGGAAGCGATCGGCGCTTTCGAAGGAGCGAGAAGGTCAACTACGTTATACATCATTAAAACTGCATACTGTAAGGGTGAGATATTCAATGCGCCGTAGGAAATATTTGAAGAAATAACAATTTTTATTGGTTACTGAAAAGAGTTGAGTAACATTTCACTCGGCATCCTCAACTGGTTAGGTGTGTTAAAAGCGGAAAGGAAAATCGAGACGTCTAGCTAACGGCGACGCTCATATTCATTCATAAGACGTTTTTTTCGTCGTCGAGGAAATTTCACCGGCGCGCGTGAATTTGCAATTTGCAAAGTCCTAAGTAATTTCCGCGACGTTTGTCGTTGGTTAAACACCGAAGCGTTAACAGTTCTTAATTGTGCCGCAAGCGAGCTCACCCGCGGCGCAAATACAACAGGAATACAAAACGACAATTTTTACGAGCGCTCCCGTACGTACTTTAGATCTTATGGAATTCCGGAAACCGGTTTTGCAAAATGTGCCGTGCGTACATGCGCTCGCAACGCGTAGTGTCGTCTCGTAGGAAAAGAGAGACGCGCGCCTAATATGGAGAGGGTTTTATCGCGGTGGTTCTGTAATTTCGATTGGAAACAATGAAGTGAAACGGCGAAGGCGTGTACTTGTCCCGCCGGAGGACAGAAATTACAAGAAATAAATATTAAATGAACGACTTGCCAGAACCTGCAAGGTCGGATCAGGATCAATTTGTACGATACTCTGTTGAATCAAAGATCATACGAATTACTCTTTGCAAAATTGATGACAATTTGTCATTGGAAGATGTGGATTTCTTTTTTTTTTAACTAAATGCATGTTCGTTGTATATCCATTAAGTACGTTGTTAGAACGGAAAATTATTTTATTCTAATTCGAGCGCAATTTGTCGATCAAGATTCTACTCTCAGTTAGTTCGAGAGATATCCTGCAGCTTCCGGCGGCGTTTATCTGCAAAGTGAAATGTATCCCGAAATACGCATCTCAAGGGAAGCTAGCTGGTGCTGGCTGGTACCACTCAAGATATCGGGCTGCAAGATACAGCGATATATTATTACCTAGCAAGAGTAGAAAATTATTTCATAATGGTCGTTGCATGTATAATGCGAAACGTTTTATCGATTTTAAATTGCATTTGCTTGCATCATATTTCGATTTAAATTCCCTCCATCAAAAAGTGCGGAATGTTTCGCATTAACAACTTCTTGTTACAACTCTTTGAGTCAAGGACTCTTTTGACTGACATTGTAATTTCGAGACGAATTAGGCTGTAAAAATTCGGCGCGCGCGTCTCTCCTGCGGTGACAAGTTTCGTTGGATCGTAACTGTAAATCGGCCACGATGTAATGAAACTTACATGCGCGATCATCGAGTGTAATTGGCTGACTCATCCCCTGGAATTTCGTGCGATGCAAATTAGTGGGACAACCACGATCTTAAATGTCAATAGCGTAGGCGTAGCGCCAACCATACAATCATTCTGATGATAATTCAGTATGATCCTTCGGTTGAGTCAGCGTTCCGACAAGGCGTACAATGTACACCTCGTCACTTGTAACCATCTTTAAATCAACGCGGCGTCAGTACGCCTTATCATTTAGCCCTCGTTCCTCCTTGCGCCTAAAAATAACAGAACGAGTTAGGAAAGCAATGAGATATCGCCGTGTATGCATTAGAGATTTTTACCTTCATCGTCAAAACAGAATTTCAAATGATCTTCCGTCTCGTCGCCAGCTCCTTTCCACAGCTCCTCTTACGAGTACAAGTATCCGAGTTCTCTTCTGCGTTCCTTAGCCTTGCACTTCAACTTGTCTCTTCACTTGCGGAACTTGCGGTTATTGGAATGCGAAATATGCAGAACTATGAGATAGTGTCGTTAACAGTGCCAACCTGCAAAGGTGATCGATGAAAACGTCTCTTCCTTATTGCGATCGTTTAGATAAAAGGTTTTCTGGGAAGAAAATATTTTTCCTGGATCCGTTTCTCGAGCGTTTTAATGAATTGTCACGTCGCGCGTGCAGCCACGATATTTAATGCATCTCAGCGTGAAATTTGGCCGAGCGCCAGTATGGTAATGATAATAGACGTCGGCTAACTATAGTTGCTTAGAGGGAACGTCAGTATTCATTCCGAAGCATGTTAGAAACACGACATCTCACAATAATGATGATCCATGGCGCCTCGAAATCTTGTCGTCTGTCATTAATCAACGTTACACGCAGATAAATGGACATTTCAGATGCTATCTTATACACACATAGCATTTTGCATTCATTTATTTCCCATTACGATAATATAGCTTAATATTCTTCATTATCTTATGAATTTTTTAATCAGTATACCGCACATACAATACAATTACATCAGTTACGGGTATTAGTCATTCAAGAAATCACATCACGACGTTTACATTCGGAGAATGCTTATCTTATCGGCAAGGCACATTCGCAAGCAGTCACGTAATTGTCTAATTTACGTATTCTTAGTACATTAGCTGTGACTATACGAAGGGGAAACTAGAGAGCTAATTAGCACGTAGACAGACAGTCGTGAAACGCGAAAATTGTTAACGGGCGCATACACTTTTACTGCGACATTTATGCACGCTGTCTGTCGACGTGCTAACAAGTGGAAGATCAACAAATTTGAATATTCTCTCGTTTGCGAGACGTGAGATTATTTTTCCTGGGCGCGTGACTGCGCCACTGACGATTGTAACGTGTGTTACGTGTACACCGGACTGAAGGAGAACGCATGTAATTTAACGTGAACTGGATGCGAGGGTATACCGTAATTGCGGTGATCTAACATAGGCCGCGTTGCGAGATGACCGCGGGAGCTGCGTCTGGGTGGTCGAGGGACCTGACAATATAAGTCGAATCTCATTGGTAGTTACCCGCGATCGAGTCACGGGTCTGGAAAGACTGGAATCGTACCCATAAAATCAGCATTTTAATCACTGCTGGGCGTTTACGCGCGCGAACGGCGATGATCTATGTCTATATATATGTCGACCGTAGATTACCATTTCGCGCGTTATCTTTAGGCCGACGTGCCGGGGATGGCTGTGCTCTCTCTCCTCCTTAGTCTTGTTCAGCGGAATGCTTGTTTTAAGTTAAGCGTTTTCCGAGAAGTTTACCTTAAGGAAAATAATTATTACGAATTGCCGCGTGATTACTTCCTCGACGTCGCGTAAGTGCCTTGCCATGTGTCAGGGCCTAACGAGAACGGCCGCGCGGCGGGAAATAATACTGGTTTTCGTGACGTGAGACAGATCATGCCATAGGAATTGAGAAAGGGGATCTCCCATTTAAATCACTTTTGCAAGTCCTGTGTAGAGATGATGACGTCAACAGTCACGTCGCTTTCCGCTCGCGTCCCACTGGCTAAGGGCTAAGCGAAAGCGAGACGTGTTAAAAGAAAAAGAATGGAGCCTTGAAGCGCTGTCTGGCGCGTGGGTGTTACGGGATGATGCATGAAAGGAACGGCGAGGCCCTTTATGTCCGCAGGTTCTTAAAGGTGTGTTTACGTGACTCTTGTTTCTCGTGTGGATATCCTTGAGTCTAGAACTCTTACGCGAGTGACGAATATACAAGCAACAAATTTTGTAGCCGTTATGTTTTTCTCTACGTAACTCTCTCTCTCTCTCTCTCTCCCCACGAGGATCCGTATTGTTACGAAATAGCCGCGAACTCTCTCGCGCCGTGGCAATTCAACGAGCGATCGAGTCGAATTGGAAATTATTCCTTACTTTCAGCGATTCGGTCGATGGTAGGATTAGATAGAGGAGGGGCGGGGATCATTTCGGAGCTAAGAATTTTCGCCTAAGTGGGTCGACGGTAAATCATTGCCGAGCGCCTTTGAATACTTCCCGGAATATTTCTCCGCTCGGTTTCTCGATCTCGAGATATCGAGCACGGTAGGGAAGCTTATTTTTTAGGTCACCGTTACAAGGGAGACTTGTCTCGGGGATCGTTACGTCATTCATCGTCGTCGCGACACATCGCTCTGTGTGCACATTTAGATAATCGTTATTCCAGTCACGTTTGCTTCATCGTGTATTATCACGCCAAATGCATATGAAACAAGGACCGGCCGTCTGCATTATGCAGGATGTCCGGAGGTATTCAACCACCGAATTCAGGAATGGCAGAATTTTTATCACGTCGGATATATCGTCGGGCATGTCTTCTCCGAGAATTTCTGTTCTGTGGCTATAAAAGGTACTCCACTCTCTTATTTGTCGTGCCTTTCTTCGGGGAACGAGAGACAGTTGGCAAATACTTATTTCCTGTTCTATTTATAGTATCCATCTATGAATGGTATGAAGTCACGGTTAAAATGGCGCTAAGCTGGCCGTGTTTTACGGGTTTTGTAAATAAGCGTGACACCATTACCGCTAAAACGGTTTCACTATTTCTGATACTTGTATTATACGCTTTTTGATACATCTAATGCCCAGCGCTGCAACGATGGCGCAACAGCTTAAAATAATTCCCAGAATGTTTGCGAATACAGTTGACCGCATCTATATATGTATACCGACCACCATGTATATATATCGAAACGATAAGTTATTTAGGTTTTTATGACCTAACCATATACAAGAGCTCCTTGGGATTTCTTTGAAGTCATTAAGAATATACTGAAATATAACTTAGTTTTGACGACATAATCCCTAATTGCCGGCTTAACTTTAGTACTCGTGTTTAATTTCAGCCTTCTTTTAATCTCAGGTCTTCTGATCTTTCGAGTTACAGGCTTTTTTTTTCATCTCTTTTGTACGCGCTGCTAAAAAATTCCACCAAATATTTTTCTTTCCCGCGCAATAAAAACTTAAGAGAAAGCTTTTAAAAGAGTCTTAAAACAATTATTATAGAAAGCAATACAACGTTAAGTAATTCCTATATACACTACTTGTAACTTATTATACCTACTTGTAACTCATTAATCGAGAAAATTTGAATTAACGAGTTTTGTTCGGAAAATTTAGTTACGTAATTAAAGGACTGATCGAGTTAATTAAATGGCTACTGAATCGAGAATACGCCCACTTCATAAATCCACGGTCAAACCTTCCGCGTGTAAGTTGGAATTTCTCTTTTTTTGGCGTAAATTCAGCGATTGTCGTGGGCGTAGCCGGTTAATAAAACGCATTTAAATTGATCGCGATATTTTTACCGTGAACTTATCAACTTTATCGCGGACACATTGTCAGGTAACAATGGTACCCCATTACTTTAGCACAATAACTAGGAACTTCAGCCTATTAACGCCGCCTCTTTTACGTCCTGCGTTAATTACTTTCGGTACAAGACGCGCAAAAATTTTCTCAACAACACGAGATTTGCCTTTCGTCGATTCTCGGATAATGCTTTTAACCGGCTTGCCATTTATTATCGATTACTTAATCGTCTGTTCTAGGTCGAGTCGGTGGATCTGGCGCTGAAAATTTTAGACGGCTCGCAAATCCGGGGAAAAACACTGTCGGTTCAGAGGGCGAAGTTCCAAATGAAGGGCGAGTACGACCCCGCGTTGAAGCCGAAGCGGAAAAAAAAGGACAAGGAACGGCAGAAGAAGATGCAGGAAAAGTGAGTTTCCGCAAATTTCACGAATAAATTTCATCTCAAACGCGCGTTAAAACGGTTAACGTTGATTACCACTCGGATATATATATATATATATACGTATAATCGTGCCAAGACAAATATTTATTCCTGAAAGTCCGTTTGCCCCGTGGCTCATTGACTTAAAGCGTGATGTCACTTCCTCCCGGGGGACGCTCCGTATAACTCGGCGCGCGATGATTCGCATTGCAAAATCGCGACGATCACGTTTCTCCTCGGTTTCTCCGGTCCATTCATCTCTCTTTTCGCTCGCGTCCATGCGAGACGGCCGTATCCCCTCGGGGGATCAAGATACGTTTCATCGTGCATCCACGGTGCATCCGCCGCGCCGCACGCGTGTGCATCTTATTAAGGTTTCTACGCACCGCGCGAGGAGATGCACGCGTGTCGCAAAGCGGCTTGTTTAAGACAGCGCGAGAGAGGAGAGATGCCTTCGAATCACGAAGCGCGTTGTATACGCGCGCGATTTTATACTTGATACCATATAATTTAGAAGAGCCCTTCCTGCCGCTCTCCCGCGATGCATGTGCCTCGTGTAACACGTGTTGCAGTTGTGTGTAAAGGCTCTTATAATTGCGCTGCCATCGGCTCCGGGTTCGCAGCCGCCAGACTGCTTGGCGTTGGCGGTTCCGGCAAAGGCAGCTGTGCACGTCGATTACCCGCATTTAGTCCGCCGCGCCGGTCTGCATACAGACCGACCCAAAATTATACGGGCACGGCGCACTTCCAGGGAGAATTGCGGCTTAACCCGCTAATCGAAGCGTATGATTGCGCCGTATGACATTGACTTTGCCCCGTGCAATGTGTAATAACTGTTTCGCACGAATGATGAAAGGAATCGCGAGCATTTCTTGTGTAATCCGCGAAAAAACACGCTCGCTTTAAAACGTATTCGTGACCATTTTGCATGGATTTAACAGTACAATTAGTGGTCAAATTAAAGTATAATAATATTAAATTTGAGAGTAGTCGTAATGATAGGTTGGGACTCGAAATAAAGTACTTTGAACGATATGTACACGCCCCTTCTCGTGTGAGTCATCCTTAACATCGATTTTAACATTGGATGAATTTAACAGTACAATTAATGATCAAATCAAAGTATAATAATAATTGAATTTAAGAGCAGTCATAATGATAGGTTGGGGCTCCAAATGAAATACTACTTTGGACGATACGTACATACACGTCCCTTCTCGTGTGGGTTATCTTTAACATCGATTTTAACGTTCTCGCGCGTTTCATCATATTTCATTGCGTTGCTCAATCGCAACGCATCTCTGTCGCCTTCGTCGTTAACAGCATCCTCTCGTTACCGGCGTAGGTCGCGTGCGCAGGGTCAACGCCCTGAACTTTGCGAAAACCAGTTATTGGCGAACGCACGGGCCCACGTTTGCCGGCCGGAAGTAGTCTTTGCAGCAACACGCTCTTTCGACACTCGTCGCGAATCTACGTTGGCACCGGTAACGTTTCCTCCCGTCGGCATCGTGCTCCCGTGCAATTCCAAGAAGGAGAATCGTGAGCCACGATCTATCGATCACTGCGACGGTTCTCACAGCTTTGACGAGTCGCCCCCGATCGCGCGACTCGGTACCGGCAATTTGTGCTGTATCAGCCGACGTTTGTCGGCATCTTTAATCATTGCGAAACGTCATTTCCGATCACGGTGGCAGCGTGCTGACGTGATATCGCGCGGAGAATCGGGAGATGTAGATTCCTGTCGCTGACATATTTGTCAATAATTAAAGATCGTTAATAGTTTCGATAGTTATCAAGAAGAATTTATGTATACAGAATTGAATTTTTAAAAGGATCATTTACGAGATCTAAATGGTACTCTTGTTGTCGCATCTTCTCATCATTTCCGTGCTGTTACTTGTTTACAGATTGTTCGACTGGCGACCGGAGCGCATGCGGGGCGAACCATTGAAATGCGAAAGGATCGTCATTATAAAGAACCTTTTCACACCCGAGGATTTCGACAAGGAAGTCCAGCTGCTCCTGGAATACCAGCAGGACATTCGATCCGAGTGCCTGAAATGTGGCGACGTCAGGAAGGTTGTCATCTATGACGTGAGTTCTTCTTTCCCCTCTTTATTTCTTCTGCGTTCGCTATTTTATAAATGCCGCTAGATTTACTTTATCACGATTATCAATGACAATTAAACATTTCTCAATTGTGATATTTTGTGTTAAAAACTGAGAGATCACGTATTACGAATTTAAGTCTAGATAGACTCACACTTGAAATCTTTTGTGTCGAAATCGCGGTTTCTTTTTCGAATTGAAAGCGATCGACTCGTTTCCAAGAGTCGTATTTTTAGTGACTGAATTTCACGGAATAAACGAGTGAGGAAACGCCTTCGAAAGGGGATGCCCCTAACCCCCATAAATTGGCGAGAGGCAAGACACTCCCAGTCTTTGAGCCTCAGCCGTAAAACTATTCAATGTCAAGCGCATTCCATACGAACGACGTGTGTTCCACTCCATTTTGCTGATTTCTATGTCTCCCTTTTTATTTAGGCGCTTATGGTTATTATCACCCTATATGTCCTAATTTCTTATTAATATTTTCTTTAGCTATATTTACCTGATATCACTCGAGAGGAGTGAAATTTTTATCTTAAAACCCGTAAAGTTTTTAGATGAGAGAAAAAGAATACAAGCTCGGGCATTGCATTGATATGTTTCCGAAATTTAATTATTGATATCAGAAACAAAATAATTTTAATAATACTTATTAGATTTTATTTTATTGAATAAATTCAATTTTTATATGTCGAAATATGAAAAATCGGCATAAAATATACCAAACAAATATATGATATTGGTTTTTTTTTACAAATAAATTTTCTCTGATTAATTTTTGTAAAGCAAAAATCTGCGTAACTTGATGTAATCCATTTCTACTACATCTCTTTCTGCTCTCTTGGGAGCGAGGCGAGAAATAACATCGGCTCCGAAAACCACGCGTGGAATTTCATGTTCTGCCACCTAATTTACCATAGGCATCTCGTTGTCATTTTTTCTCACTCTTGGAGCACGTGTTACCGCCAATGTGTTTTCGGTGAATCATGCTCTTTGCTGTCATGTTTGTGGTAAAATATGGTTTGTTGGAGCGGTGGATCAAAGGATGTTGGTTGATAGTTTTACGAAATTTTGAAATGCCTACGATTCTTCCGTAAATGGGAGGCGATAAAATACATAGTTTGGATATTGTTTTAAGATTTTTCGAAATTCCATTGAATTATTAATATCGAAAATATTAATTAATTTGCTTATATATAATTTTCGTGTTATTAAATGAAATATTCGATTGTACGTTTCTAAATGTGTGGAATAGTTAAACAAAGAAATTTACAAGATCAGGAAACATAAAAAATATCTGCAAATCAATTGGATTGTAAATCTACCAGTTATTTAGCAAAATGGAATTGAACCAGTAAGTTTTAATTGAAGTAATAAATTTTAATTAAATTTTTTTACTAACTTATTCTTTATATCTGTTTTATTTTCAATGTTAATATATTGATTTTAACAAATGATTTGTTGTTGAAACGTGATCCAATAGAATCTATCTGTATTTGATCCGCACACGTGGATCACCCTGTATTTCTTTTCTCCTCACAGAGACATCCCGAAGGAGTAGCTCAAGTCACATTCCGAGAGCCGGCAGAGGCGCAAGCTTGCGTGCAGCTTCTGAACGGCCGTTGGTTCAGCCAGAGAAAGATCTCGGCAGAGATCTGGGATGGAAAGACCAAGTACAAGTAAGTTATTTCATTGCTGATTCCTACTATACCGGCTTCAGGGCCAATACTACCGGTAGTTGTTGATGCAGGTATCCGGAACCTGAACGTTTCTGTATCACCTTGTACATATCGTACATAAAATAGCATTTATAAAAAAAGTATAATATATCACGATGCTATAATATATCGATATTTTCAAAAAATATTTTACTTGGCATCTGTTTTTGTTATCTATTTATTGTCGGATCAAAATTGAGCATCTCTTGTGATATTCCCACCATTTATTCGTTGCTGGTAAAATCTGTTTAATCAGTTAGCAATAAATATTATTAATTATAGATATTATCTTGTAGTTGATTTACATTATTTAAAATGAAAGAAAATAAGAGATGAACGTAATGAAAAACGCAACTATCAATGTATCGAAATTTGTCTTTCAGAATTACAGAGACTGATGCAGAGATTGAAGCGCGAATAGAAAAATGGGATAAATACTTGGAGCAGGAAGATGAGGAGAAGGAAAAGAAGAAGCAAGAGAGCAGTAACGAGACACGAAAAGCGTCGCAATGAGAATGCATCTTACGAGCAATAGAATTGTAATTATATTTTGAAGATTCTATTTTCTTCATTTCTCTAAAAGTCCTCACTGTCGTATTGCATTTGAATGTTAAGCTCGAAGCATTTCTTTTCGGCGTTTTAATGAAAATCCAGATGATTAATTGATCCTGTCACAACGTGGTTGAGATTATAAGTGGCTCACAATTTTCATGGTTGAATCGGCGCTACTGTTGTAGTAGTGATATATTGTTTAGTTATTGCAACAATAAAGCTGTCTCTCCGAGTTGTCTTTCCTCATTCCATTCACTCCCTGATATCATCGCCACACTGATCTGTATTAAATGCCTTATTAATCTTTAATCTTGAATCGATATGATAAAGACAATTATATACGAGATCATGCATGCATGCATAACAAAAAAGAAACCATATGTTAAAAGTAATTAAGACATGTTTTGTAGGAACTTATTAAAATTAAATTTAAATTCTGATAGTGCTAAAAACTCATATCAACATTTATTATTATCTCTTAATATCCAGAAAAATCATGTAACGAAGGAAAGGTAAGAATAAACCGTGGGAACGAGAACGAGAAAGAGTAAGAAAAATGGATTCCCTTGGAATTTCCTAATTTGCTATTTCGACGTTCCTGGCAATCCTCTTTCGTGGGACTCCGACGAGAGATCGTCGCTGTTCATCTATCAAAAAACGCGGTTCACAGCATCCCTGGACTGCAGCGTTTTTTTTTTGGTGATTCACTCGGACGAATCTCTCGTCGAAGTAATCACCCGATTCACAATATAAATGCTACTTACCAGGGATACTTTGAACCCGACTCGACTTGGAATTAATGATCGCTCTTTTTCGCAAGGTTGTTTTCTTTTGAAATTTAAAACTCGCGAGTTTTTCTTGAAAGAGTCCTTACGGAATACTATAAAATTATTCTGAAACAAAATTTGCGAAAAAAGATTTCTTTACAATTTATTATCTGTAAATTTTAATATTCTTAAATGTTTAGATTTTTTAAATTCTCAGACTTACTTTTAAAATGTGATAATCAAAGTTCTCTCCACATTCCTAAATGCTTATATGCTATTTTTCTGTTAATAGGAAATCTTTATATTTTTCTATTATTTCGTCAAATAGCTGAATAACCATCAATTTTTTCGGCCGGCGCACACGTGGTGAAAAAGAACATCTCGAAGCGTCGGGGGTTTATTCGCGCAGTGTCTTTACATCTCGCTTCCCATTGTCCGCGACATTTATTCGAGCCGTACCCCTCGCGACATCACGAGGGGGATGAAAGCACGAGCGGCGGCATATTTCAGTTGCCCCGCTCCATTCATGATCCGGAAAGGGCAAGGGCAAGAGCGACTCCCTCCGGCAATATCACTGACAAATTTAATGCCCAGCTATTAGATAGCGGGGGGTGCACCTCGCCCGCTTTCCCCTGTATCTGTCTATTGTTGCAGTGGCCACGTGCAGAATGACTGCACGTTCCTGGTGCTCAGGCGAAAATATTTAATCGTCATGTTTTGAGACCCCTTACGAAAAAAAAACCCGACGCTCTTGTCACGCTTGTCGAGTCTTATTGGATTTTGGCCCGTCGTTCGGACCTGCTAAGTAACACGCGAAATTCGATATCGTTCGGTAACATTAGACACGATTTGATACGGTCAAGTGTTTGCCGGATGCTGCCCTTCAACCACAGTAGTTGCTTATTTGCTTTGTAAATAGTTGAAATTAAGAGAAATAGCAGGACTTATGAAAGATGATATGTTTACTTATGATCTAAATTTATTTTATAGAACTTGATCTTGCTTATTTTTTCAATAAGAAATCATTGTTTTGATATTTTCGAAAGACACACATAATAAATATATAAAACATATAAAAATAGACAAAAATATTCTGATAAAATTTTATTTATTTAAATAAATAACATCAAATACTTATCTGTATATTACATATTTCGTAAAATAGCCTCAAAATATAGTAATTTTTAAATAATATGCAGAATAATATATATGTACATAAATAAATGCAACTCTAGTTAGAAGAGAATTAACTTAAACGGCAGTAAATTTTTCTATTCAGGCCATTTAAATGTTGACCTGAAATTTTCTTAATATGTTTCGATGGGCTCTGCTTCATTAGTATCTTCGGTATCTCTTCTGAATCGGAAGCCACCACTTATGCCAACTGAAGGAGAGAGTCCGCCTCGCGGGCCTTGTTGGAACTGAGTGTGACCTCTGATGAAACCATTGTTGCCGAAGTTTCTCTCAGCCTGGATGCCGAAGTGCGGTTGCACATGTTGTCCAGGTACTTTGTTCAATCCTCCGTAAACATCGGCGGTTGTACGGCCATCATTCAAAATGTTACGATTAACGTTAAGATCCCAGGTGGGTTGACGCATTGGTCCGCTTAGAGGTTGCGATCCTTGGAAACTTAGTGAAGTTCCTTGGGGGTTGGCTTCTCTCCTGAATCGGAAGCCACCGCTTATGCCAACTGAAGGAGAGAGTCTGCCTCGCGAGTCTGGTTGGAATTGAGTTTGACCTCTGAGGAAACCATTGTTGCCGAAGTTCCTCTCAGCCTGGATGCCGATGTGTGGCTGCACTCGTTGTCCAGGTACTTTGTTCAATCCTCCGTAAACATCGGCGGTTGTGCGGCCATTGTTCAAGATGTTACGATTAACGTTGAGATCCCAGGTGGGTTGACGCATTGGTCCGCTTAAAGGTTGCGATCCTTGGAAACTTAGTGAAGTTTCTTGGGGGTTGGCTTCTCTCCTGAATCGGAAGCCACCGCTTATGCCAACTGAAGGAGAGAGTCCATTGCCTCGTTGGGCTCGTTGAAATTCGGTATTGCCTCTGATGAAACCGTTTTTACCAAAGCTCCTCTCAGCCTGTACGCCGAAGTGCGGCTGCACTGATTGTCCAGGTACTTTACTCGCTCCTCCGTAAACGTCCGCCGTTGTACGGCCCTTGTTAAAGACATTGGCATTGGCATTGAGATTCCAAGTTGGTTGACGCTGTGGACCACTCAGAGGCTGCGATCCCTGAAATGTTATCGAGCCTCTTTTCCTCTCCTCATCAAGCTGTAAGTTGGTCTGCCGACGAAAACGCGATTCCTATAAAAAAAATGAAATATTAAAAAAATATCCTTGAAAATATAATTCTTCTCTATGTATACATGTATATATGTAAAATATATATGTAAAGTCCGATTTTTAGGTGAATGAGAGTTTATACAAAAGTAATTATATAGAAATGATAGAAATCGTTCAAGAGTGTCTCACAAAGATACTTTTCAAAGCAGGAAATTCCGATTTAATGACAATTTCCAAGTGCGACAAGTGTCTTTGAGTCACGCAAAGTGCAAGGTAATTACAGTGCAACGTGCTGTAATGAATGCACAGTCACGTATCATCAATTTATCACTCTAAGCATCAGGCGAGACAATATTTAATACTTAGAGGAAAATTATTCATGCATATAGTTATTTAAAATTTATTCTGAATACGATGTTGTCTTCAAATATGTATATCTCAATATGGCCAAATATAAATTAAGAAAAAATTTATAAGAATTCAAGTATGAACCCGTGTTTAATGTGCACTTATAATTTTCAGTTTACTTGAACAGTAAATTATTTATTCAAATTAAATAGTAAATTAAATAGTATTAAACAATTACTTACATGTGGTGGAAGAACCGGTCCGGTTGATTGCGGCAGCGATGTTTTCTTTGAAGAAGAGCTAGCGCTCGTGTAGACGATAGCGCACGATAAGGCCAACACAAAAATTAGCAGCTTCATGATGACCAACTAATTCTTTGCGAAAGTAAGAAATGCTTATGCTTGAAGTGCAAATCAACTTCTGATGCCTGTTCGCCTTCCGTCGGTCGCTTATATACGAATTTCAGAGTCCCGGGGATGTACTCAATTTTTCTCAATAGTCCTGTTGCATCACTTATCTGCTGGGTAATTCCCGGCAGCAGATCGAGCGCGCCTGTGAATTGAGCTCACGCGACATTCTCTCGCGTCGGGGAACCCTCGCGCAGTAAATAACACTTTCACTATCCGTACGTATTTTCCGTACTTTACAACTGCCGACTGCAAGAGACATACGCAAATCGCATCTGTGTTTCCAATATGACTAATATCTTTATATTTTATACTAGCCATATATAAACAGATTAAATGAAACATATGGTCATACAAATTATTTCATTTATCTAGATTAATAAGTAATAATCAAGCTCGTTTAATCAATGAAAAAAGAGTTTAAAGACATAACGAGCAAGCACAAATTACTTAAATAAATTTTAATTAATTAGTTGATGTACAAACAAGAATTAAACGTTTAACATAAAATGAAACGTTTCTGACTCACGGAAGTCTTCTTTAGTCGATTGGACAATAGAGTAGCGATTTAGAGTACAATATCTTTTTGTGAAAAGAAGTCACATTTCGACTGAGAGTACCGGATCATAAATGTATGTCGACTAATTAATTAAAATTTACTTAAGTTATTTCGTGCTTGCTCATTATGTCCTTGAAACTCTTTTTTCATTGATTAATTTATCTAATATATATATAATAAATATAATAATAGTTTTTAATAATTTAGATAAACTATTTTTATTTATCAGAATGAGCAAAATGAAGCATTTATGCCTTCTTACTCATACTCCTGAAAAGTATTTTTAAAATTGATGTAATCCATTTTTTTGTTTGTGAGATGTTTAAAACTCTTACAATGAATTTTTTACAATGAATTTCTTATAACGTCGATCTTTAGAATAAAATGCTACAATCTAAAAGAAATTATTTTCAATACTTTATGGGTCTTGGATTACTTTTAATACAAAGCATACAAAGAGATATAATTTACATTCATATACATGCTTTTAAATACGTGCAAAAGTTTGATACACATGAAAACTAAATGATATCATAAATCTATAAAATTATGCAAATATGTGCTTATGCGCATATTAACAGCGAGATAACGACGAGAAAAGTAATGTGAGCGATACGGACTGCGTAATCGAAGCGGAGAGGTCACGAAGTGTCTCTGAAACCGGGGATTCCTCATTTTGTCTCGCGAAGGCATTGAACGCCGCAGCTGTCCGTGCGAGGCAAAAATTGCACTTGTAAAAATAAAGAGACGGTGATGTCCCGCAGTGACGTAGATTTAAAGATCTGCAACTTTATTTAAACACCCAGCCTTCATTCGTTTGACACAGTCATATCTGCGTTTATTAGTGCAAGTTACCTACATTACGTTGCTCTCTCTTAAAATCTCTTCTCTTTCTTCTTCAATTAATATTAAAAATGAAGCTATTCACTCTTGTTTTGGCCTTATCTTGCATCATTGCATATACAACCGGCCAGAAAAACTCAGAAAAAGTCAGAACAAGAGGACATTGGCCCACCATCAAAATATTTGTAAGTATTTTTTAAATTAAATAATTTAATTAATAATTTTCTCTCCTTTTTTTCGTTTATAATTTCTTGTTAAGTGATTGTTAAGTGATTATAAGAATTTCATAATATTCATAATTATGCATGCTTCCTAATTTACATGCGTTGAATCGTTCTATATAAATTCTGTCATTGTCAAAAATGTACAGAAACTAATTGTTTGACGTATTAAAAAATATTTACTAACAAGTTTAGAAGTGTTAGAAATACATTTAATTTGAAATAAATATTTTGTTATAAAAATTATTTAGACGACATCACATCGGTTTCGTCGCGAGGCCGATCAGAATTCGATCGCTGCAAACTTAGAGAATACTCCGCAATTGCCTTTCGACGACAACAACAATCTGATTCTTTTCGACAACGAACCCGTCAATCTCGGCGAAGATGACAACGAGGTTCCCGAATCTAACAATAAGTTACGACCTAGTGCTCTATTGTACAATATGCACCTAATGGACGAGAATGATAATCTCGGCGCCTACACTTTCCACCCACGCGCATACGGTGGTTTCGCCCAGAACTTTGGAATGGGTGGCGGAGTTCTTCGCTGGAGAAGGGAAGCGATTCGAGACTAGAAGCCGCGCTTCCGTTTTGAAGCTGAAAAATAAATGGGAGTTTCGTCATTGGTTTCGTGAAACTTCAGAGGTTTACGTACAAACGATCATAGAATAGCGCTCACAGAAGGCGCGATCGCTCTATTTTAGGCAGGAAGCCAAATTAAATTGAAAAGACCGAAAATTAAATAGCTGAGACACTAGATAACGAAATAGAATTTCTTTCGAAAAAGATTTTTCTTTGAAAAATCACCATTTGGCATTCTCGTAACATTTACCTTTATTTTATTAGGTATCAAATTTAAAATGTTTTCGAAAATTTGGCATTCTCTTGGAAAATACATATGAACAACATGCATTCACGAAATTCATAATATAATTGTAAATAAATGGTTAATTAATTAAAGCTCAATATTAAAATTTTAAAAAAGTAACAATTGAATTAAAGCTAATTTTATTGTTACTTGTTTAAAATTGTAATTATAAATGTGATCAAACCGACTAGATAAGTAGAATGTATACTTTTAATATCTTTAATATTTTATAATTTATCATATTATTTATTTTCTAATAATGTATATGAAATGGTTATTAAATATCCGAAACAACATCCTGTTTTCTGTACTTTTGAAACAATTTTAGATATTATTTTTATACGACAATACCGTTCTTTAATCAATTTTTAACATTATTTTTAACAATTTTTTTTAATTTTAAGAATTAATGAAACATGTCTGTCTTTTTTCTCAATTGTCTTGCATAAAGTTTAAAGTCTCGCCTTGAAAATCATATTAAGTGTATGTAAGATTAGGCTATCAATCGATCGGTGTCGTATAAAGATGAGATTTCTACGACAGCAACATTTCTTTAGAAATTTTCTCTGGAAGACGCCATCTTCTTCTCCTTCTTTTCTCTCTCTCTCTCTTTCTCTCCCTCTCTCTCCCCTTTTCACCACGGCAAATTAAGCTTCCCAAAACACCGCGAAACTGTTAATTAAGACTCATTATGCGCGGGGGATGGTTGCCCGGGATAGAAGGAAGGCCGTAGCGGAGGATGAAGACCACGAAGAAGCCGGAAGGAGGAAGGGGGGGGGCAGGGAGCGGAAGAGGTTTAGGCGGGGGTGGTTTAACCCGAGTACGAACTTCTTAATACCACAGCTGCAGTCGGGTTCATTGTGGGATCAATACGGGGAGAGCTCGTGGTAGTGGCAGGCCAAGTGCGATTGGCCCTGACGATCGGGCACGGCGATTGGCCGATGTCGGCACTGCCAGGAGGCGGATCCTGCCGCCGCGGTCTCAACGTGTTGGGGTGATGGTAAAGGGGAAAGAGAGACTACCAGCGGCAGCCGCTCCGCTCGAAAACGACGGCGACGGGGACGGCTGTAGAAAAAGACAGCGAGAGCTCCTATGGAGAGAGGGTGACACACGGTGTCGCGTACGGGGGATTTCAGTCTGTGTTCACCCATGAGAGACACACCACTATCGGTGACACGCTCCGCTCACGTTGCGAGGGTGAGGGCTCGCTTTTCGTTCGCCAACTGTTCACTCTCTCGTCCTTCAAGAGGACCGTCTGTCTTTCGCGGCGAATCTGAACGTGTTGCGATTAGACGACCGTGGTCTTATCGGCACTGAAGAGAATCATCGAGAAAAAGTCAAATTTTTAGAAAAATAGATAATAATTTGGATGAAACATACTTGTGAGACAATTAGCGTGTGGCGTTTTGAACCGCAATTGCTCCCTGTGGCTGACACAAGAGATAAAGTGACCGAGGACGGTGACAGCAGTTACCAGTTAAGTGAAGTGTCAATGAAGTGTTAATAAAAGAGAGAAGTTAAACAGAGACAGTTTAGCGAGACGGTAAGCTTCATCAACGAACTGCAAATTGTGAATAATTGGAATTTATTAAACTAGAGGTCACAGAGTGAAATTGTGCGCGTCATAGCAAGTGGTCGGCATAATACTGAAATCAGTAACAATTGTTCCAAATTGAAACATTTTGGAGGAAGATATTTGAGGGAAAAGTTTTGGGAAAGAAGAAAATATTACGAAGGCTAATTACTGGAAGAAAGATTGAAGAAGAATATCTTGGAAAGTAAAATAATAGAAAAGGAAATGTCACGTAAGAATTGTTATTAGATACCTTCATAGTATCTATTTTTGTGGAATCTTGAATTGAAGATATGTTCGACAATTTGACAAATTTAACTGACAATGATTATCTGAGTCTTTTTGCATTCAATCGATTTGCGTTAATCAAGGAAAAAAAGAAGAGCGATCGATTTGTGCAACCTTCTTCAATTATCTCAGCTATCGCGAAGAATTATCAACGTGTAGTTTCGTGATTCGCCGTGGTTCAGTGATTTCCAAGAAAAGAAAACAAATAAAACTATTTATTCTTTGCTAAACTGTTTATTGCCTACTATATTTCGTTGCTTTTTAGTAAAAATGGTCATTATTGTATCTAAACGAGACTGACAAGAATATCTTATTATAATTGAATTGGTGAATATTTTATTTGTTTTAATATCTCTTTTGTTTCCTTCACAAAAATATTTGCAATTGCACTGACAAATTAAACATTCTTTAATAATAATATTTAAATGTAAAATCACCTCATGAACGAGGAATTATAAATATTGACACACACATCGTCATCTTCATAAATTAATACTGTATTATTATTGAATCTTTGATCTTGAACAATTGCAAGGGGCACAAAAATCAAAAGAGAATAAAACTGTTGGCGACGCAAGCCATCCAATTTTTTTATAAACAGTATATCGTTAACTACATCGTTAATCTAATATATCTAAATGATATATTATATTTAAATTGATCGTATTAAATTACCGAAGAAACGTACGAATAAAAGTGTCCAAAGAAAGCTGTTTGACAATAATTAATAAAACATTGATAATAATAAAACATTGAACTGCCTCGCTATCACTGTATGCTGCGGCATGAACTGTTATCCTTATTGTTAGTGATGATTTAACTTTAGTGATCTTGGATGATCTGGAACGTTTGATCCGACCGCGGTGTGAGCCATCGTCGGAGTTGGAGGACGAGTTCAGGAGTGGTGTTGTTCGAAAGGGTGGTGCGACGTTCGGGTACGCAAGTCTGCAGGCCAGCTCTGGGGTGCCGGGCCCGGGCGGGGTGATGAGCTGCTCCGATGTGATGTATCAATATTATCCTTACCTCTACCAGACCCATCGGCCACCGCCGCCGCACCCAACCCACCCCCATG